>BQKZ01000527.1:130374-144096 GCA_036244855.1 Temnopleurus reevesii | reverse complement strand
CCCCTCTCTCTCTCTCCCTCTCTCTCTCCCTATCTATTCCAGGTATCCACATTCATAGTCATGTACCGCACCCATTGTCAGCGGATACTCGATACGGTTATCCGAGCAAGCTTTGACGAAGTTCAGCACTATTTGCTTCACTTCTGGCATGGAATGCCGTCACATGTTCGGCCTATACTCGGCTCCGATCGGGTTGCTCGGCTAATCGGAATGTGCGATTGTCTTCTTTACAAGGTACTGTATCTTTAATGCTGTTCAATAACTCTGAGGGCCGCTTTAAAAAAAACATCAGAACGTTTATTTTTTATAATAAAAAATGAAACTACTCAATATAATAGCCCCCATAAACCCTGCCGGTTAAAATGCTTGTAGCAGATTTTTTTTCTTCTTCAGATAACCCCTTTAAGTCGACGAAATTTCTATCCCTAGAGGCGTTTGAAACTATCACAGTCTCCTCGTACCAGTGAGGGGGGGGGGGGGGGGGGGGGCAGCAAAGTTTGAAAAGGTTTGAAAACAGACATTTATTTTTTCTTACATTAAGTTACAAAGATTGAGTTTGTGTTTTATTCTATGCTGTAAAGAATCATCACACGTCTGTTATTTTCACTCTTTATTGTCTCCTTAGGCAGTTTCCTCAGTGTTAATACCATGCCCTCTGCAGCCTCTGCCAGAGAGTCTTGGTCACGTGATCAACTGGTTTTCACGGGAGCTTCAGGTGTGGCTCAAAAGGGCGCTACACGGTTTGCCGAATAGTCTACAAGAAGTCAAACTAGAAGGTTAAACTTGATAAACTTAAAATCTTCTAATATCTTATTATTCAGTTGACTATGTGAATACAAAAATTGTCGGAGTCCGTCTTATAATAAGGTCATAAATTTTCGAGAATGTAAGAATATGAAGAATTAAAAATTTAAGCAATTGAAGCACATTTTGGCAAAACTATGAAAGAATACCATAAAACACATTCAAGTGATCATCTTTTGTTCTTGTGAACATTGATATTCATGTTACTTATTGCGGGGCCGTTTGTGTGATGGACCTTTTCCCTTCCTTTTTTGAGAATCATCTGATTTGGTGCGAAAACAATAGCCATGACATGGGTCATCCTCCAAAACAGTACTATACAGCCCTTCCACACATAGTTTAGTCAATTGATTGCTCATAACCTTTGATAACTTTTGATGACAAACGCAAAGTCCATTAGACTTTAAAAAAATGAGGATATCATCGTAACCAGTATTTTCCATCTTGATAAAAATAAAGTTTTATTGTTCTTCCCTTTTTTCAGAGGCGATTCGTTTTACCTCTTCTTTGGAGAAACAAATGACGTTGATTCATGTTGGGCAGGTAAGCAAATAAGTGTAACAAATGTCTCTTAAAAAAGTCCATATCTTTTGATGATGATAGTGGCGGTGGTAATGATGATGATGATGATGATGATGATGATGGTGATGAGGAGGAGGAGGAGGAGGAGGAGGATGGTGGTGGTGATGATGATGATGATGATAATACTAATAATAATATTGGTTATGCTTATGATGGTTATGATGCAGAGGATAATGATGATGATGATGATGACGATGATGATGATGATGATGACAATGAGGAGGAGGAGGATGGTGATAGATATGGTTCAGTTCAGTTTATTTATTTGAATACGGTTAGTAAAAAACATGCTTTCAGCTAAATAGCTGTTTTTCAGCATGTCCGTATATACAGAGATTCATGTTGGGCAGGTGAAGATGATGGTGATGGTGACAATAATGATGATGGTGATCAGGGGGGTGATGGCGATGATGTTAATCATTGTGATGACGATGATGGAGATGATGATGATAATGATACTAAAATGAGCTAAAGTCTCCTGAAAAAGATGTAGAAATGTTATATTCATGAGAGTTAAGTGTTAATATGTAGCTTTCAGTTTAGTAGAGATTAAGTAGGGAATGAGTGTCAAGTCTTCCAGTCTGTCAAAATTATGTTCGACAAGTAATATCATATTTAATCAACAGAGTATAGTTTGGCTATACATTTTTTCTTCATAATTGTTTCTTTCAGGCTGCAAGGTCAGTTCTACAATCAAGTGACGTTATTCTACAGATGAGCGATGATTGGTCGTTTCTTGACGCAGACAGCATCTGTCGTCAAGTCATGTCAGTGATGTGTGCAAATGATGCAACGTGTTGCCATGGTGACTTGCTAAATGGTAGGAAAAAAACTTATATAATAATAATAATGATAATAATGATAATAATAATAATAATAATAATAATGATAATAATAATAATAATGATAATAATAATGATAATAATAATAATAATAATAATAATAATAATAATGATAATAATAATAATAATGATAATAATAATAATGATAATGATATGATATCATAATGTTTAATATAGCGCTTAATGATTATTTTACACAAGTTACAATAAACATAAACAAAAACAACTATAGAATAAATTTATCTTTATCGTCATTTTTTCCGTTCCTCTAGTTATTGTTTATTGTATTCACCGATTTTCATTGTGAAAAAGATTTTTGATAGCCATTAAAATTTACTTGACAAAAAAGCGAGCACTGATTGTTGAAACTGTCATTGAATAAAGCTTCCGTCTGGTTGAATGCGCTTGTGCTAATTAAGGTAGTTTTTTTTTTCTTTCTTTGGTTTTCTTTATGGTACCATCCAGGAGGACTAGCATAAATCATATAAGCAGGCCTAGGGTCAAAATTATACCAGAAAGAATAACATTTTTTTTAATTTTTTTTTTTTTAATTATTTATCAATTTGAGTATATTTATAGAGGCACACAATACCAGCAAATCTTTTGTTTTGCATCAATGTCCTTTCAGTACAATAAATGACTCAGAAGGCATGATTATGTTGAGCATAGCATGACTAATAAACATACTTAGCAATCTAAACATGCCATAAAGCATAATCATGCCATATTTGGCAACTACCGGCCTTTTAAATTCATATATTCAAGTCTTTTAAAATATTTCCTTTGCCACACAGCATTTGAACAATTTGAGAAAATTCTTGATGATGACGTCACTCTGGATATGCTTACTGATTGGCTGGATAGACTAACACAAACTTTCATCACTAAGGTAGGCTTCGTAGAAATTCAATTCTCAATTTTCTCGAGAGCAAGAAGAGTGCAGTTTTTTCACGCAGGACGTATGGTTATGTAATCACAAGCTGCAGTAGTATTCAATCAATCCTTATTTGTGAAGGAGATAAAGAGCTCAAAACACCTCAATACTCACCAGTTCAAACCGTAGTCTAACGCCCTCACTCCACCAATTCTATTCAATTTCCAATGACCATGTTCAATCCACCTTACTTGACAAAATTTTAATTTTATATTTTTTCCACCCCCTCCCCTCGAGATTCGTGCGTAGAAAATTACACAGGGTTACCGATTTACTGTCCCAGGTGCGACAAGGAGTAAAGCTAATTTTCAAAGTAAAAATTCTGGCAATGACAGCTGAGGTCGACGGTCTTAATTTCATTATTATTGAACCGTTTATTCCAATGGGTGTCATATTTGAGTGTTAAAAATTTGCATGATATTAATTTTGTTCCGATTCTGTTCATATACGTTGGATGATGATTCGTAATTGGTGATTTTCATATTTTGTTGTAAACCTGCCTTGCATTTTGTTGACTCATTCCAAAAGCAACAAACGCACACACAAAGTCGACCATCATGTCCGTCCTCTCTGAGTCACGTCCATGTGTGCTCTGTTTCTCCGCAGCTAGAGCCCCCCCCCCCCCCCCAAGTTTGCCTAAGTCGTCACAATGTGATTCGGGATCCCCCATCCCAAAGCATCCTCATTTGCTACCTTGTCAGTTTTAAGGGGGTGTTGTTCAAAATAAACTGAAAATAAACTGCATCTTTGCACATTGTAACGCACATTTTCATTCGCGCACGGTATGCGCATTTAACAAGGCGCACATGAAACAATGATTTTGATTGGCACGTTCCGATCAACTGCAACTTGCGATCAATTCCAACTTTTGAACAACACCCCCGTAGTCTTGAATTTGCATCACCCTTTTTTTCTGGAAAAAAAAACAGTTTCCTTTTCTCTCTCTCCCTCTGCAGCCCAGCGACAATCTCCCTCATAAAGTAACTAAACTAACCCGGAATTTCTTACTAACTTGGTCAATAGCGTCATCAAAGGTTATTCGCGACCTGACGGTTAGCAGTGCTCCAAGTTTTGGTGAGTAGGATTACATCGGTAAAAACCCACGCACACACAAAAACACCCACACTCTATCTCTCACAAAACTAAAAAGACACGCGCAAACACACACAAATACACAAACACTTCACATTATTTTTATGCGTACATGTTCATTTCACATCCTCCACCTGATGCTAGACGAACAACACACGCAGACACACACACACATACACACACATACACACACACACACACACACATATTATCTGTCTCTCTCTCTCTCCTCTATCTCTTTCACCACTCCGTCAAATATAAAATGTGTAAACCTCATTCTCCTCATGTTCAAGTCCACTCCACATCCTCCGCCCGGTGCTCGGCTCTTGTGTAAGACAGGTCACAGACACACACCCATTCGAACAACACTCACATCATCCCTTTCTATTTTCACTCCTCCGTCATAGAGAAAACTCTTTAATTTTCTTCATGTTCAGGATCCTCAACACCCTCCCATTGATCAATTTCTCATTTACAGCAAGACCCCCTCCCACACACGCCCATACTCACACATGCTATCTTCGTTCCGTCAGATATGAATTTGTTTTCTTTACATCCCTTCATCTGATGCTAGACCAATAATTATGTACAAGACGGAGCACATACACACACAAACAAACATAAACATATATATAGACACACAGATGCACACATACACACTAGCTCTCTCTCTCTCTCTCTCTCTCTCTCTCATTCACCCTTATGTCATAGATAAAACTCTTATATTCTCTATGTATTCTGGTTCATTTTACAGCTTTCACCTGATGCGATAGGAATTTACCTCATGTAAGCGATGGACAACACCCCCCTCCCACACACACACACTTTCTCTCCCTTTAACCCCTCCGTCATAGATAAAACTCTCACGTGCTCGGATTAATTTTACATTCTCCACCTGATTGCTAGACTGATAATTTCCGTACAGTTAAAACTGATCACTCACACATACACACATCGGCGCACGCTCACACACAAACAAACATACATATCTACCCACTCCCTCTCGCAAACAGATCTCCACACATCCTCACCAATATATACACACACAACAAACACACACACGCATACACACATACAAATGTAAATTCATTCATATACATCTTACGGTACCACAAACAAACACACACACACACACACACACATACACTCTTTCTCTCTTTACTTTTCATTTCACGCAGTTTTGCTCGGCTCCATCTGCCTCCATAAATTCTCCTCCCATGTCATTTGTTCTTCATTTAGCTCTCGATCATGGGAATTCTTGTAGAGGGCCCAAGTATTGAAATATAGATTTCCTATTTTGATTTGGTAAGAATAGCGTTGTTGAGTAACTATTACATTTATTATTTTCATTGTCCAATTTCTAAATCGCTGAGGTAAAAATAATATATTCATCATTTAAAGCGATAGACCAGTTTTGGGAGGAGGGCGCTTCAGATATTTAACTAGTTTGCGAGCTGCAGTAAAATTATTACCATAATGTAGTTTTTCCATAGTAAATTAGAGCATGTTCATAGTTTGTTTGAATGAAATCGACCTAGAAATGGCCTAATTATCGCAAAATAAAAAATGATGCTGGGTCATTCTCCCTTACACAACATGCTTCACGTACAAATTGAACGCGAACCCACACACCGCAGATATAACCACCGATCGCACCACCCATTCCGAGCCGACGCTACCCCGTGCAAAAGCTAACACAGTAGGAATAATGGCTGATTGACGTGTTCGACGTAAAATACACCAGAATACGAGCACAAATTTGCTTCTTATTTCATACACAGATATATTTAGGCATGTAAAGCAACTTGTAAATACATCAGCTTGTTTAACATCACTTCCTGCATCCCGACCATTACGAATCTATACCTTTAAATTCACAAAGACTAGGCCCAAAATAACTTTATCCGACATCATATAGATTATTAGTTAATGAGTAAGAAGCAAATAAACGTCTCGTTCATGATCGATGCACGGAGCCTAATCCCGAGTTAGGCTCTGTACGTAGCCTTTTTTTTCGGTGTGTACGTCCCTATACCTCAAGCGTGTGAGCTACGATTCGTACAATCCGTTGTTTTAATATGTCGTGAGAAACGTTTGATTTTAAAAATTCAACATTAATTACTAAAAATAAATTTCTCATAATATTTTTTCCAAAAATAATATACTTCAATGAAATCTTTCTTAAACTTTGAGACAAGATGAAATATGTACAATACACGTGACATTTCTGTTTGCTCAATTTGCACAAATATGTAAAATAAGGCAGTATGTTTTAATTTTTTCATCAAACGAAATTTACCTGTTATCTGACTCCACAGGCAACATTCAGTATTGATTCTCAAATTTAATCAGAAGATATGTAATAGCAATATTGTATTAAGTTCATTTTTTGCTGGATGATATGTATGCAAATAAATTTCATGAATCCATGAAAAAAAAATTATGTCAACGTCATGGCATTTTTAGGAGAGTTTGTTTTGTGTATACTACCGACTAGAAAATTATTCTTTTTCGGCCTCAGTTATGCCCCGGTCACATAGGACCCCGGAAGCAACACGATTCAGCCCGACTCGTTGTTCTGAGGCAGTTAACTGTGAATTAACAAATAGTCGGGGTGAATCGTGTTGCTTCCGGGGTCCTATGTGACCAGGGCTTTACCCTTTAATCTTATAAACCTTATGGTAGAAAACATAATTTGCAATGGAGAGGGAGCTAGTGTTTGTTATTGATTAAAAGTCAATAAATAAAGCATATCATAAGTTTCCTTCTAAATTTTGTGTTTCTTTATTACACTTCTTTCAATGTTTACATAGAAGCCCAGAAGCAACACGATCGAACACGACTCTTTGTTCAGTTCACAGTTAATTGCCTCCAAACAAAGAGTCGTGTTGAATCGTGTTGCTTCCGGGTTTCTATGTGACTACAGAGCTTAAAGCAAAATCATAGAAAAGTAAACATAATACAGGTTCATACCATATAAAAATATATTGCATTAGTAGTGATTGACAGAATTACCACGAGCCCGTAATGTAATCAACTTGTAAACAATAAAGAAAATAAAATATCAAACATGTCAAAGTCCTCTGTACAGAAGACATTAATTTTATGCATCATAATGCAAATATTGCAATGGGAATGAAAACAGAATTATAAATCATAAGATAAATATTTTACAGTCCTCAATTGAACTCGTGACTAATGATACTGATGATACTGATGTTTGTAGTAAGAATCATAATAATTATAATAATCGTACGATCATACGATTGATTTCAATCGCAAGTCTATGGTAAACCACGTACGAAAGATTTGCGATTGATCGCAATTTATTTTATGTTAAAACACCAGATAAGCATGTGAGTGGTTATTTATAATAATATATGTAATTTATAGTGCGCCAAATCCATCCTGCTTGATGCTCAAAAAAGTCTTCTGATAATGAAGGGAAACGTGTAAAAACACAAGTCCCGAAACTTGGATTTTCGTCGGAGTGCATTTTTTTTTACAAAAGAAATCCTTTTTAATAGCCGATAACTATGCAAAAAAAGTTTTACATTATTCTAATTTCACCGGTAAACTGTACGCAAAGGGGGGAAATAATTGTCACTGACTATTTGGGTTGAAGCTTGCAGTAACCAAGGGATGGGTAGGAGGGATGAGGACGCAACCATCCCACTTGTTTTAGCGTTTCATTTGAACAAAAATGTTGGAATAAGGAGCATGGAAAAGAATGAGCTTTCGGAATAACGAAACTTTTGAAAGAATCGCACTTTATATTCTTGTCTACTATTACCAATATATTACCGATAAAAACTTTCTTGCTTTGTTTTAATTCCGGAGCGTGATTACTTAGCACAAATTACATAACTCCTTTGATAATTGGGTTATAACTTTGTGGGAAATGATAGAAATAACGTAATCTAAAATATGAATACATATTTTAGAAGATTGTGAAATAATATTGGGTTATATATATTTGCTTTTTCATCCATTTCCATGAAATATGATTCGTCAACTGATCTTTTAAAATCAGGAGGACGTTTGATGAAGCTTGTTACCATGCAGTTACAATTAAGCAGTCATTTTCTGAAATATTACATATCAACAATCAGCGACAATAATGATAATAATAATGAACGGCTTTTATATAGCGCTNGCGTCAGGATGACGCATTGATTCCTGTACAAAGCCTATGGAGGCGACGTTTTAGCTTTTCGCTTGTTTCAAGCACTAAACGTTGATTTTAAAGCCTAATATTTTCCCAGTGTAGTTTATATGCACCATCAACATTTTAGATAACCTCTAGGATCTGGCAGTTGAGATTTTTTTAAATGAAAACAATGTTAAACAATGGCTTTAACCCGGGACTCGAAAGTCATTGTTATTTAGACCCGGACTATTGAAAAGTTAAACCAATGGTCTAAATTACAATGACTTAGACCGGGATTAAGTTAAATCTCGCTATCGGAATACGGGCCAATGACTTTTAAAGCACACATAAGAGCTCATTGCATTCCAAAGCACATTATCTTCCACTCTGGCTGCCCATAGATCTAACATCTTAAAATAGCGTTTTCGTTGTCGAGCGAAAGCCCAGTATTGTAACTTATTAATACACATCATGCTATTTCTGTGTTTACTATGATGTACGTGTCGGGCCTGTTACATAAAACAAGTTTGCAATCGATCGCAAACCGTAGTACATGATCTGCCATAGACTTACGATTGATATCCATATCGTACGATTGATTGGAATGCTTTATGTTACGGGGCTCAGATCACTACAATTATTCGTAATATGGAATGACATAAGAATGAGTCCTGCATTGTTGATGTAAATCAAAGTAGTTATGATTTGTAAATATTAGCCTATAGATGGGTAATTTGGTGCCAATAGGGGGTGTTTCATCAAGATTTGTCGCAGCGACAAGGACTCATTTTCTGACAGGTCCCATAGCAACTGTCAGCGATAGTGCTTTTCATCCAATCACAATCAAGGAATTTGTCAGCGCTGACTAATTGTCTCAGCGACAAATCTTGATGAAACACTCAGTGGAAAATTTAAGGAATGGAATTCTTGTGGTAAAAGTCAAGTTCTGCACATTTTTTTTTATAAAAACATATTTTAAGTGATATGAATGTCTCTTGCAGCAAGATTGAACCATGAAAATGTTTCAACGTGAATAAAAAGGGAATTTTCGCAACTCTATTTTCATTTTGGCATATATTTCTCGGGGAATATAAGGATTTAGTGATTATGACATCTTAAAGGTTAAACACTACATTTGCATATTCTACGATTATGCTTACAACTTGTTCTGTACCTCGGATATACCAAAATAATAACTGTAATTAGATATTTTAGTCATTAGTAGCTTATGACATTTAATTCAAATAAATACCTATTCCATTGTCTGTCATCTTTCTCACCGTATCATGCGAACGGTATCGCGATACGGCTAGCGCATATTACCTCAATGACACTCACTCACACAGCCTTGTTTATAGTGCATGTTCAGCGTGAACTTAAATACACTGTGGCATACACAGAGCATATGCGGAATATGAACCGAGAGGGAATCTCGCGCTCGGGTCAACGGACATTCAACGGCCGTTTTGAATTTTGAGCGCACGGTCCATCAGTTCGAGGCCTCGAATAAAAGAAATGTTATTGGAATAACTATAAATGCGCTTGTCATGACCAATATTTGTGCTTAACTGATTGGTGATCAATTCACATTTAGTACTCTTCAACATAACGCAACAATCTTGGAAAGTCAGATTTTAGGCTGAAAAAAATAAGTTTAAAGGGGTACTATTATGAAAATACAAGTTGATCTGTATTGATGTATTATACCATTATCAATACTCTGTTCACTGAAAGAGAGTCCAAATGTGTTTCATATATTTTATAATATTTTTTCTTCATTTTTATGTTGGCTTAGTTGGGAACGCCCCCAAAAAATTCTTTCAAATGTCAATCATGTTGTGACATCACAAGAGTCAAGTTTGTTCACCTTTCTAAATCATGTTTCAGAGCTGGTTCTGTAAATAACAAAAGGAAATATGTAGATCAATGCAGGGATTTCAATCCAGGTGATTGCCCATGAAAGGGAATTGGAATGTGCAATCACCTGAATTGAAATACCTGCATTGATCCACATATTTCCTTTTGTTATTTACAGAACCAGCTCTGAAACTAAGCCAACATAAAAATGAAGAAAAAATATTATAAAATATATGAAACACATTTGGGCTCTCTTTCAGTGAAAAGGGTATTGATAATGGTATAATACATCAATACAGATCAACTTGTATTTTCATGATAGTGGACCTTTAACAAGAACCGCTCATAACTTTGAAAAAAAATATGCAACCGAAATGCTGGTGCTATCGAAATTAAGACATTAAAAATGGAATATTTGACCATAGATATGATAAGATTAAGCACAATATAAGACGTAAATTCTATTCATTTCGAATAACTGACTATTGAGTGCCCCTCGCACACAACATTGATTCAAATCTGAATAGACCTTTTTGCCGAGAGTATGAGTTTCTAGATAAATAACCAGGGGGATTGTATTTGTCAAAATGTCCAGTGCAACTATGATTATACCAACGGGCCGTGAGCCGGTCGTAAAGCCTGCGTCACACCTTTACGCTTTTAGCCTGCGTCGACCCAGCGTTTTTAGAAATTAAACACGCTCCCTTGACGCACAAAGACGCACGTCATGCGGTGGACTAACGATCGTCGTAAGCTCGTTGAGCGCAAGCACAACGTCAGTCCACCGTCTGATCTGCTTATGCTGTCCGTCAAGGGAGCGTTTTTAATTTCCAAAAATGCAAGGCTGACGCAGGCTAAAACGCAAAGGTGTGACGCATGCAGCTTTAGGTCTGCGGTGGGCTAAGACGCAGAGTCCGATACGTTCAAATCTACATTAGATAGCAATACATGCAAATGGTGGAAAGATATAATGAAGCAAGCTCGGAATGACGTTATTGAATGAGAGAAGAATTGAGTGTCAGAGAGAACACCCAATTTAGAAAAGATTTGGAATATGTGTGTGTGTTGTGTATGTGTTGGTAAGTTTTTGTGTGTGGATGTATGTATGTATGTATGTATGTGTATTTGCGTGAAAGTGTATGTGAGAATTTGTGTATGGGTCAATGTGAGATGTTCGGAATATGGATTTTTTTAATAAAATAAATTTTATCTTATTTGTTCTATTTGAGGGAGCAGAATATGTTTACGACTGAAGACCCGGGCACACCAAACACGGCACGGTACAACGGCATGATATTTACGCGCTATCTTGGTTGCTATTGGTCAACGCGGTCCTCCGTGCAAAGGATGCTTCACAATTGGCCAACCACAGGAGAGAAATCGCGTAAATACCGTGCCGTGATGCCGTGCCGTGTTTGGTGTGCCCGAGCCTTAAATTTATAGGAATGCATGCACATCAGCGCGTATCCTGGTGGATAGCAGAGGGGGCGGGGCCCCTTATGTGGAAAAACCTGAAAATTGAATCATAGGCATATATAAACTGAAGGATGCAAAAATAGTGTTCATCCCAGTTCAAATACAACCCTGGAAAAGCAATTTTATTATTTTCTCGGTAATGCTAGCCGTTGCCTTAAAATAGAATTTCAGGCATGTCAGGGGAAAAGGGTGAATTTGTATTTACTTATTGACACAACACATCCCAAATCAGGAGTCGAACAAGAAAGGGTGCAGTCGCAACGCCATAATGTATTCTCATCGGACCAAGCTTGGATCTCTCCTCCCAGAGTTCCCCCAGCTGGAAGGCTTGAGATTCTTAGCCGATATAATTTTCCTCACCTGTGTCGAGTGCAACACAAAGTGGATACATTTCTTGCTAAAGAACTTAACGTCATGGATGGGATTTGATCCTACGACCTTCTAGTTCAAAGGCGAGAGTCAGAACCACTACACCACAATGCTAACACATTTATTGTATTCTTTTCTGTTGGCACTACACAATGGTACGCCAAAGGGGAAACAATTAAATTATATGCGACATGACAAAAATATATATTTTACGTATCCAACAAATTTTTTAAAATTATTTTACCAAAACTATTTTTGACAACATTCAATCGACAACAAATATAAAATTTAAAGAAGTGGTCAAATAAATGTTGTCAACAATATATTGGGTCAAATAAATTTTGTAAAAGAATATTTGTTGCCGAATGAATGCTATCAAATATATTTTGGTCAAATGAATGTCGTCAAACAATATTTTTATACGTCAAATAGATATTTTTGTGACGTGGCATATAACTATTTGTTTCCCTTTTGGCTTGTCATACTACACAGCCCAAACCAGGAGCCAAACAAAAAGGGGTGCAGTTGCAACACACCGTGGTGTATTCCCACCGCACCACGCTTGGATCACTCCTCTCAGAGTTCCCCGAGTGGGAGGCTTGACATTCTCAGCCGGTGATACCATTTTCCTCACCTGTGTCGAGTGCAGCATAATGTGGATAAATTTCTTGCTGAAGTAATTCATATAACGTTATGGGTGAGATTTGAACCTCCGACCTTCTAATTCAAAGGCGAGAGTAAGAACCACTACACCATACTACTAATACATTTAAATTTGTATTTTCTTTTGACACAACCCAGCCCAAATCAGGAGCCTAACAAGAAAGGGTGCAGTCGTAACACCATGGTTTATTCTCACCGGACCAAACTTGGATCACTCCTCCCAGAGTTTCCCGCGGTAGAAGACCTGAAATTCCCAGCCGATATCAACAAGGACTCAGTAAGAAATCATAAAGCGGGATTCCATATTGAAATTGTTGAAAATGATATTTACAATACATTACTTTCCATCCTGGTGACCAAATTGTAATGTGAAACATTTCCCCATATTCATATCAAACAACGTTGTAGGTCCGAACACAGAACAGTGATCTCCTTTAGAGCCAAAAACTTCGTAATTCTATGGAAAACAGCATTTCCAAATTTAAAATCAGAAATTATATTAAAGATTTGAGATTAGAGCTTCAGGAAATTAGGATATGACATTCAATTTCGTTCTTAGATTGCTATAACTGAAAATGTGAAATTTTACAACATGGAATCACCTTTAAGTAAACTAGTCAAAATACGGTATATTTTAGTTGTGGCACTATTATATCTTGCACTTATAAGTAGAACTGTTCAATTACTTTATAATAATGTTTTGAACCAAATATCTGAAAGTCTGTATGTCGTGCAACTTTCCACACTGGAGGGTGAGACCTGCGGTAATTTCTACGATGAAATACCCCGATGGCGATATAGAATTGTAGGTCTTTAAACTCGCCGAATTATACTTATTTGTCCTGTAACTTATTAAAAGAAGAACAATCAAAAGAACAGAACAAAAACATTGGATTGAAATCGGACAACTAATAATGACTATATCTCCCCTCCCCTATCCCTGTCTCTTATAC
>BQKZ01000527.1:87113-101220 GCA_036244855.1 Temnopleurus reevesii | reverse complement strand
TCTCTCTCTCTCTCTCTATATATATATATATCCATCTACCGCTTTCATGTTCGTTACTGTTGATTGTTTTGAAATCATCATGATCATCCATTATCTAAGATTTTACAAGTTATTAATGTTTTATGAAACCCATATTATTTTCATTGTGTGGGACATCCTATTTATGTTAGTTCTGTCAGGTCCAAGATGAAATAAAATTTGAGTATATACGAGACTTAACCGGCAAAGTCATCTTGATTAGAAAGTCTGTTACACCATACACTCTAAAATAGTTTTAATAAATTTGGGTAAAAAGGGGACATTGTCGTTTGTTGGGTACAAATGTGCAAAATACCGATTAATAGCTAGTGTTGCTCAGTTACTTACTATACAATATTATTGCGCATATTCTTAGCACAAACAACCGCTGTTCCCTTTTCGATTTGCACAAAACTGCTTAAAACTTTTACTCATCCTTTCATAGAGTGCATATTAGCCTTTGAATGATGTTTTTGTGGTTGAAACACAGGTGAAACATCAACGGAACTGGACAGATGGTTCCCAGCGAGAAAATCGGCGCATTTGAGAGATGACGCTCTGAACGCCTGCCAAAGCTTGCCACCCAATGAGAATCATCGATATATGCAAGGGACTGAAGTGGGTAAAGACGCACCATCAAACAACGGCCATTCTGATTGGATAAAAGCACATGACCACGAGGAATATCATCACTCACCATCTGCACATTGGCAACATCAGCCCACACCTATTGCGCATTCGCAGCTACATGTACCTTAATAGTCAAACCTGCCCATAGTGGCCAGCCAAGGGAAATACCAAAAGTGGCCTCTGAAGACATGTGTACTCTATAGATAGGTGCCTGCTTAGGCAGTTTTGATTGTACAACTATAATTTGACTACCTGATTGAAAGGTGGACTTAGTTAAGTTTAAACAAATGATTTTGCGAAAAACTATTATTTGGTATTCACATTTTAAATTGCTACTCTTTTCCACTATTGAAGGTAGCTTGTAATAGTTACCATGGCAGTACCAAATGCGCTTTGGCAAACTTAATTCTGGTTCTTCTTCCAATGTACTTGGGTGCTTTCAACCAGGTAATCACTTTTGCGCATATTTTTTTTCAAAAACAAGTCAATACAAAAGTCAGATTTTTTTTTTGTTCAGAATTTATTTGACTCTGAAATAAATTAACAATCACAAACATGTATCACATACATGCCAAACTATTAATTGAACACTCTATTGCATTATGACAAGGCATTCAAACCTACATGATAAAAAATGAAATACACATGATCAATTTATCATAATGAAAACAATTACAAAATACTGTGCTAAACACAAAATGTCTCTATGTAAAGCACCGTGTAACTAGTGTTACTCATCTCAACAATGTACCATACATGTATTTGATGATTACTCTTTTATTTAAAATAATTGAATTCGTTCATGAGAATTTGTTGCACTCAAAGACTATCTAATGAATACCGTTATGCAATTATTAAAATCATGAAACTAAAATGCCCAAGTGCATGAATCAATAATAATGCGGTAAAAAGAATGTCCACTGAACACGGTATAAACTATTTCGGAAAAATTAAGTCGAACGCAGATTCAATGATCCTTTGTAATGCTATTCAAATCGGAAGCGGCTTTTATTGCTGTGTCTGCACAGTTCATTACACGGCGTGCGACTCTATTGTCCATGACCGACGTTATATTGTGTTACTGTAAAATTGAGATTCAAAGCTTTTGAGATTTTATGGTAGAAATATAAAGAGAATAATGTGTAACTACAGTATATGCAAACAAAATTCAGGAGAGAGTTTATATTTCACTAACCATCAGCCAACTGTGTAAGAGCCATAAATGCATCTAGATTTGTGTTTGTTTGCAACATAAACTATCGACAGATACAATTCACAATGGATTCTACACCCCAATTCTGAATCATTAACAAATAAAATGCTTATTAGAAAATGGAAGTTTATGCTTTCAAATTCATTCAAGCTATTATTGTATATTTTGCTATATTCGTTTCTTCTTGTGTGAATTCTGTACACTTGTTATTTATAAAATGGCGCGTGTGTATATTGGATTATGCACGTATGTGAACGAGAAAAAAAAATAGCTGCATAGAAATAGCAAATAATTTGTTTAGGTGCTGGGAAATGGTGTAAAAATGTCATTATTCTGACTGAAGACAAAAAACATGTATTGCATTGAATTTGATCCACATTATTGCAAATAATTCCTAATCAAATTAATGTTTATTGCATTATCTATTATGAAATTATTCAAATTATTTATGTCACCATGGTACAAAAAATGGCTTTACATTTTGGAATATAAAAATTGCAGCAAAAATTTCAGATATAACTACATTGTAAAAACAAATCACATACATCCTATTATCTATATTGGGCAACGCCGGTTTTGATACCAGTGTTTTTATTGAGTGCACTACATTGAATTTCTTTTTTTTAACACATATTTTCAATCGAATCTGAAATGACTTAACATTGGTGCCACATTCTACGAGTTAAAAGTGATTCATCTTATTACAGTTCACCGATATCCAAATGTCTGAAGAGAAATTGAATAGAATATTAAGTTTTTATGAGTTTTTGTTGAGATATCAATTTGAGTTCATTTGATGTATCACCAACATATAAAGAAAAATATTTCATCAAATAATTTTGCAAAGAAGGGGTATCTATTGGGAACTTGCCCAGCAAGATCATTTAGATTCATTACAAAATTGCTTTTTTTTTCAAGTGTAAAAGGCATGATTCTAATATCATTTTCTGTCATTTTAAATTGTAAATATGTCTACGTTTGTACAAAATTATCAGCACTTCTATAAATAAATTAAAATTAACAGTTATTTATGTCTATACGTGCATTTTGTACCCCATAACAGCTACCGAAAACACTACTAAACAAATATCTATTGCACTAAACTTCAAAAAAACCATAAATTAATAAGTAAATTTTAAATACATCTATGTAATCCAACATTTATCTAAAACATTATATTGTATGCTAATTAATTTATAGTCCAGTCGAGGACTCTGTGTTCTAATAGCACCCATCTCTGCACATTCTCACATAGTATTCAACAATGTAGTCTTACATACACCTCTTATCCTGCCTCCATCACAGTGTGTGAAACTCTGTGGTTACATAAGTGTTATGTACATGTAGTCCTTATGTTCGGTTCATGGCAAGAGAACGTGCAGAGATGGGTGCTATTAGAACTCAAAGTCCTCAACTGGACTGATTAATTTACTTTTGGTTTTAAGCCTAATTTATCTTTCAGAGATATCTTGGTTGAGTTTATATGTCATGTCAATGACAATGGCTAAAAAAAAAAAATTATTCATGTACAGTGGGAACTATAAAAGAGATCTGGTATGGCTATAAAGAGGTAAACAAAATATGGTCCCAGCTCTTTTAATTTATGTCTGCTATGACTAGGTATTTTCTATCGTCCGAAGCACCTCGTTATGCTTAGTTTCTGATGTATTTTGAATGAAGTTGAGTTGATAATCAAATTGACAATCTGCTTTTATCCTCTTGTGGTGTAGGGTACATAGTGAATAATACACTAATTTGAATGGCCTAAATTGTTTGAGATTATGTACATTGTCACGAAAACTGCAATAAGTATTGAATCCGGTTTTATACATTCAATAAGCCATTATGAGCTGGAAGTTTAATACAACTTCTTTGAAAACACTTCACAACATGGTGATGCTTAAAAAGTCAAAACTTCAATAATGATTCATGAAGGTCAAACAAAAAATAAGATGAAGGGGAAATCTAACCACTTATTATGTACTTTCAAGCGATACCAGTACAGTCAAACCTCATTATAAAGAGCACTGATATAACGAGCTCTCGTTATAACAAGGTAATTTTCCTGGTCCCATGTCTTTGTATTTTATTGTATTTTGACCCTAATATAACAAGGTTTCAATAATTTATATAAAGAGGTAACTCCTCTGGTCCCAACGACCTCGTTTTGACGAGGTTAGACTGGATTTATATCTTGGTAGCTATGAATGTCATATTTCTAAAGAGATGACTATTCTTGTCCGATCCTATGATTTTCAGCCTGCCTTATAAAGTAACAAATCAAAATGGATGAATAACAATATGATGGAAGTATATGAAATAGTGATGGAAGTGATGATTTCAAACCTGTCATCTAAAAGATGCACAACAAATCAGTTTAATATTAAACTATTTAACCCTAACTGGTCTTAAAAGTTGCGAGAAACTACAAAGAAAAAAGTCAGCGACCGGCCTAGTTGGGTTAAAAAGAAGGAAAATGTATGATGGAAGAAATGACTCAGATATTGATATATCACGCAAAAAAAAGTACAAGATAATTACCTTGCAAGGCAGGAAACAATCCTATGCATGCAATGTGAATAAATTCCTGGGGCCCACGGCATAAAATTTAAAATTCTTATACATTTTGTTATACATATTTTGTCATGGTAACAACATGTCACAGGTGTGCAGAAGCGAATCAACATTGAGGACTCTGCAGGACTTTCCATTATTTTTATAGCAATTTTGTCATTATTTTAGTTTTTATGATCACTGATTTCTAAAGTTTGTCGGTTCAAATTCATGTATTGATGAGGTTGACAGGGAATTATTTTATTTTTCCTTTTTGATTAGCAGTTTTAGGGGATGTTGTTCAAAATCAGCTGCAAATCAACTGCAACTTGGCAAATTGCAATGCACATTTTCATTCGTGCAGGGTATCCGCAATTAATAAAACGCGTATGAAACAATGATTTTGATTGGCACGTAAAAAACGTTTAAACGACACCCTCTTAGACATTGCGGAAAAATTTTCAACACTTTACTGTACATTTCTATGACAAAAAATGCTAAACAAAACATCTTTTGCATAGCAATCACGCTAGAATGCATAGCAGATTGCAATGTGATAATATGAAAGCTATTCCCTGGGTTGATTATAATTTGCTTAACAACTTCTGTATTCAATTAACAAAGTTTGAAGAGTTAAATTGATTGAAAGAAGAATTTGACCTATGATCGATTCCATCATAATGAGGGGAAATTTGCTGCCAACCTAGGGATTACATTTCTGAATAAGACAAAAAAAATCTCCAACAATTTTATGATTATACTACATGGTGCAAAAGATGTCTTTTAGCAAAAAAATAACAATAAAATAAGATTCGATTCAAAGAAAATTATTCTAAAGGGCAGATAGGTACAGTTTCTCTGTCCTCAACAATTCCTTACATAACATCCACCAAAGCGATTAAATACACATCATCCTGAACTATCATTTTTATGATAGAATGGAATATTCTTTAATTATTTGCTAATAACATAATAAAACTCTAATAAACTCAATTTCATAATAAATAGATACATTTAAAACTAAGGAAGCACGCAACACAAGATATTTTTGGAAACAAGAGTAACACACAGAAGATATTTCAAATCACACTAAAGACCTACATCGTAATTACACACTAGGAATTAAACAGAAGAAGAGAGGGCAAGAAAAGGAAGAGAAAGAGTTGTGAAGCAGATTTTGCATATTATTTCGAACCTTTCCAGAATATTTATGAGATGTAAATGCATAAGACGTAAATTCAATGTTTACTTTTTCTGTGAATACCCAATCGTATGACAGTATTGTACCACAAGGCTTGCTTTATTTTGCAGAGAGAACATTAAAATATGTAGACCAAGCACGGGTTGACCTATGTCTCAATTCGAAAGAGGTTACCCCACCTTTTCAAAAGGAGCAGGCAAAAATGTAAAACTGTTAAAGGCCTACTGTAATGATACATGTAGATTCCTTTTTAGTTTATTTGAAGGGGGGACTATCTGTAACTGGTAGTATAGCCATGTTGCCATATACTGTCTAACCTGCGTAAGTTGAATAATTGCCTAAATTGAAGTTCTTCTCAGGTCCCCTTATCTTTATACGTTATCGTGTTTAACCCTTATAAATTAAAACAGTTTCTAAATGACTTCAACCAAGAAACCATGAAATACGGTGTACAGATAATGTATGTAACCTTCCCGACTCCAACTGTAAATTCATTATCCATATGTTACCTATTGACGGCACATCTATCACATATATCACCAATCATCGTCACAGTCCCGTAGCCGCCTATACCTCGGTCGAAACGCCTGCATCGACTCCGCCTCTCTTTCCCGTGATGGATCGTTGGCCGATTCCAGCTTCACTTTGACCGCCTCGTGACCCATGACTTTTACCGGCTTCGTGGCGGTGTTGCGGACATTGTAAGGGCAGTGTTTGAGGTGCTCAGCGATTGGAGGGTTGTCTTGAAAGCCCCAGGATTTGACAGGTGTGAAGGCTGTACTAAAATGCCACACCTGTAAAAATGGGATAGGGAAAGTATTTTGGTTATTCATTTGAACGCGACTGGCTTCTGCAAAATTAAAGAGATAACCTTGGTCAGCGACCTAATGGCTTGAAGAAATACCAGGCTACTACAGGAGTTAACAAACAAATATGCAAAAATTTTAATCTATTAGAAAACTGAACTTATGGAAGACTAAATACTGAACTCCCCAATACCGACAACATATGCTCGTCACTGAAAGGACGACCGAGAACATCAGCCTGCACACTAAGGGTTACATTAAATCTGGATTGATAAATACAACCACAATATCATTCATGAAACCAAACTCTGAAGAACCAAAATGCATTATTTACAGACAAGACGCCAATTGTTAACTAATCCTCTGGACCCTGTTGCATAAATCCTACACCTTATGGCACCTTCAGAGGTGCCGACCATTTCAGAATATGCATGAAGTTAAAATGAAAACGTGAGTAATGCAACAAGGGTACAAAGATTGACAGGAAATATAACCACACACTGAGCCATTCAATTGTAATGAAAGTATACCCCATGCCCCCGAAAAAATGTGCATATCTGGACCATATTGTAAATCGTTTTGATTCCCTGACACTGATTGGCTGTTGCACACCGTCATCATAAAATTTACCACAAATGGCAAAAGTTGTCATAGATTGTAAGTTCATGCAATGGGGCCCTGAAAGTAAAGGCATGATTTTTGGTTGGTAACCCTGTGAGATCGAAAGACCTACCTTCATGGTTGTTTCCCAGTGTCCTCGACGCTTCTCCCACTGCAGGACGACCATCCCACGTTCCTCCAGGAGACTACAGCTGACCTGCCTCAGAAGCTTGGACGTCATCGCAAGATGGTTGATCGTGTAGGAGTCCAGAAACCGCAGGAGATAGCGGAGCAGCTCAAACGGAAGCTGGCTCAGTCGGTCCACTCCTGTGTCCATCGGAGCAGAGTCAAGAGTATCAGAAACTTTAATTGATGATGCCTTTGACGATTCCTCAGTACTGCTCTTTTCCTGTTGCTGATTCTGTGTCTCTAAAGTCTCCACTTTCCTATGATTGTCTATGTCATTTGATACTGAATTACTACTGGACACCTCTGCTGATGTCTTCGAGGAATCCTCAGTACTGCTATTCTGTTGCTGACTCTGTATCGCTGCGTGGGGTTCTGCGACCCCATCCCTGCTTTGGTCCACATTGGAAGCACACTTCCCGCCCCATCTTCCTTCCATAGAATCATCAATGTCTACGGAACCATTCCTTGGTCTCCTAACATTGTCCTCTTCCTTTGCTAAGGCATTGCACTTTGATTTGATACCATTTTCACACAATTTGTCTTTATTGCTTGACCCATCCATGGGAATCTCTCCATTTGTCTTTTCACCATTTACTGTAACTCCTGAGACCTCAAGGTTGCCATCCTTAAGACCATTGGCAGAGTTCCTCTCATCACTCCTGTCCCCATCCACACACAGACCAAAGCTCTCCAGATTCTCACTGTGCACGATGTGAGACCTCTGGTTCCCTGGGTAGAGGCGACGCTGAGAGAAGGTACAGCCGTAAGGCGCTAGAGGACATCTCTGCTCCATCCATCCGTTCAATCCTCCATGGATATCACTGTGGACATTCTGGAAGTGATAGGGGTATTCGTCTCGTCTAAATTCCTGGGAAATGGAAATTAAGCAAGTTCAAAGTAATATCCGGTTCTTACTAACATCATTAACAATAGTAATGTTTCTAAAGAGTCTAATGCAACGTGTGCAGACGTTTTACCAATATAACCAAAGTTACAACTGGAAAATAGACTAATAGAACAAGGATTTAGCATGATTTTTCACAAAATGCATGTAAAAATGATGTAAAAGGCATGATATAAAATTATAGTGAAAAATTTAAAATTTATTGACTTTTCTAAAAAAAAAAGGATTGGCACACAAAATGACGTCAGATAGATTCTATCAAAGTTGCTGACACAATGGATCCCCATGAGCAGAAGGGATGATGATATCACTGAGACTTTGGAAATGTTAGCTTTTCCAACGGATTGTCTGATTTCGGTCAAATTTCACAGTTTGTTATCTATCTTTCCCTGTCAAATAAGGGCACAATATTTCTAGGTTGGTTCCCCTCAAATCTCTGTGGGGGTGTTGTTCAAAAGCAACTGCAAATCAACTGCAACTTTGCAAAATTGTAACGCGCATTTCCATTCGTGCATGAAACAATGAATTTGATTGGCATGTTCCGATCAACTGCAACTTGCAATCAATTGCAACTTTTGAACAACACCCCCTTAATCTATCAAGCATCATACCTGAGCACAAAGGAAAGTATACATAGAGTCCGGTTTAGCCTGATAACGTGTAATCGACTCCAACGACAGATCAAGACTCAACGAGTGCCGACTATCTATCGACCCGTTCGACGAGGAAGACAGTCGGTGGGGCTTGTTCGCCGATGACGTGACGGCTGGCGGTTGGATGATGATTGGCTTGGAGTGGCCTCTGGTGGGCGCCGCTGAGACGTCTCCGGTCGTTGATTGCGTGACGAAGACGGCGGGTGTCTGCATGTCGGAGTCTTCGCTGGAGAACGTGGAGTTGAGTGAGTTGGGTACCTGTTCACATAAAAGAGTGAGTTTTAATTTTCTGCTTTTTCGAGACTGCTTGAGAAAGTGGAATTAGTGAGCTGGGAACCTCTTTGCATTTAAATGTTAATTTCAATTATGGAATAAGGGGAAAGTGGAGTTGAGTGAGTTGGGTACTTGTTCACATAGAAATGATAAGTTCAATAAAAGAATGAGTTTTAACTTTCTGCTTGTTGGAGTCTTTGCTTGAGAAAGTGGAGTTAAGTGATTTGGCCACCTGTACACACTGTCATAAAATCCAAGAATTTGTTTTATATATCTACATACATGTATAATGTATGTTTCTGGGTCATAAAGGGAGTGGGTGGATCTAAAGTTGTGCGAGTAGGGGAAGACGGGAGGGGCTAAAATGATTTCTTTGCTAGGTTTTTTTTTACCCATTTAGTAGTATTGATGACACTGTTTATTACATCTCCTCCCTAAGTCACCAATTTCTGTTTTTTTCCTGATCATTTCAATCTCTTGTAAACACTTTAGTTAGTTATGAACCTATCTTGATGTTAGCATTAAAAGATCCATAATCACACAAAAAATCAGTTTTTCTCCTGAGTTGAAATCAGAGTTAAAATATACATTATTTTCAATCATACAAAATGCAGTCATATCATTATATTTATACATGTACTGTATTAGTAACATTTTTGCAGTGACTGTGGCTTCATTTTCACTAATTTTGTGATCTTGAAATTGCAAAGATTCTCACTCTGTATGATGCACATTCATATATGTAATGGTGAAAAAATGAGAAAATAACAACAAAATGGTTCAAAATGGTGAAGGTAATTGTACGCAAAAATATTGGCTTCCCAGTATCTAACAAAAATAAAATATCATGCACATTACGTTTACCTCTGCATGAAAAATTCCATCATCCCTGCTTTCAGAATGGAGCAACCCATTGGTGCATCCATCATCACCCTGGGTGAATCCATTCTGCTCAAGCACAGGGGTCCAATCCGATGAGGGATCCCTTTCATGGGGTAAATCCCCATTATGCGGTTCCTCCATTGCAGCTTTTGATGCTACTATCCTCTCCATGACCTCCTTACGTCTGGCGCAGTGTGATCAATGGATGAACGGGTCTCTTGGGAGGGGCGCGAATTGAGCTTCGGGTTCTGGGGCTCTGGTACCGTTACTTGCGGAGTCGGTTCGGAAGAGCTCGTTGCATATACTGCGCTGTAGACCGGGAGGGGTCCGCGCTCTCTCGCGATCAGCTGCTTCCTTCTCGTCCTGCATTGCCTATCATTCAGAAGAAAAAAAGAAAGGTTTGAGTTGTGACTAGGCAAAGAAAAAAAGAATGTTCAGTTGTCCTCTTCAGATCAACTCAATGAAAATGGTCGTACAAAGCCAACACATTTTTCCTTACGTACTTTTCATTCACTTCGTCAAATTGCAGTATTCATCTATAGGCTTGTCGAATAAAACCTGATTTGTCATTTTGAGAGGCTTCAATTAATTTAGGGAGAGGTGGTGCTTCAGATATATTACTTTGTGAGCTGCAGTAAAAATATTCACCCAGTAAAGTTTTTCCATTTTTGTTTGAATGGAAACAAAACAATACACCATATTATGTGCTAGCTTTATTTGCCAGTACAAAGCCTCATCGTGCAGAAAAGTTATGACATAAAACATGTAGAAGAAAAATGGTACTTTTTTTGCTAAATAATTCGTAATCTCATTGGTGATCTAATATATTGATTCTTATTAAAATTTGAAGATAAAAAACAATGACAATCATGGGATTTTAGAAGAGGGAATGCAAACAACTTGGTAGCATGGAAGTCTTCGGCAATTATTCAAATCAATGGTAACAGTGTGCTTTTTCAGTTCAACCATTGCCATCCCTGCACAAATTGCAGAATTATAGAAACATTCAACCTGAATACTACATTTTCACCACCTGGAAAACTGGTGTAAAAACTCTTACTTGCCAAATCAGGCAAGTAACAATTTCATTTACTTGCCCAACAGCTAAATTTGGTTGCCCCGGACATGCGGGCAAGTGTGTTTGTAGGGCCCTGATTTACCTGCAGGAGATTGGCAATCTCTTTCTGCTCATCCTCCCCCTCCTCCGTATCATTATTCGTCAGCTGCGCCGAGAGAGGCACAGCCGGATGACGGCGATTCAGCGCGTTGGTCAAGATCTGACGGGTTCGTTTGGACGCTTTCATGGACTTGGTCAACATGCGCTGGTCCCGCAGAGCTAGAGCGATGTCCAGCTGGTCCAAGTTATCAGGCACAACCTGGGATGATAGGAGAGAAACAAAGTTTCATAACAAAACACACCCTCGCACTATATAGAACTACTGAAATATAACTACATGTAGGAGTTTTATTTTTGTGAATTTCTTGAACATGAACTAGCTAAGATTTCCACTTACCTAAATGCCCATAAAAATGTGTAAAGAAATCTTTTAAAATTAGCATGAAAACAACAACTCGCTGATGTCTGAATAGGTTTGAAATTCAGTGAATAATTCACTATAATATCAACTTTTGCATTACTTTACATGTAAAAGTAATTTTCAAGAGTAATATATTCTATGAAATAATGGCATCATTTCTGATCACAAACTGAAAATCATAGGAATACATACACGTATGTATGTAACCTGAAAAAAAATCCTCTCCAGTAAAATTATAAACAAGCCTGGAAAGTAATTTCAGGGAATAATTCTACTTTTCACATTGGATTAGCAGTTTTACACATTGAGAAACCTTTCCCATTCTTTACTATAAAGTTCTATGTGAAAAATTGCTACACAAAATATATTTTGTATAGCAATCCTGCTAAAATGCATAGTAAATTGCGATGCGATACCAGGAAAATTATTCCCTGCATTTTCAGACATTTTACCTCTTTCTACATTCTTAGGGGGTGTTGCTCAAAGGTTGCAATTGATCGTAAGTTGCAGTTGATCGGCACGCGCCAATCAAAATCATTGTTTCATGCGCGTCTTGTTAAATGCGCACACCACGCGCGAATGAAAATGCGCGTTACAATTTGCAAAGTTGCAGTTGATTTGCAATTGATTTTAAGCTTCTTTCTTACCAGTAAGGGCTGCTGTTGTTGACGTTCACTTGAATAAACTGGCCATCGATTCCACTCCATAGTACAATTAATTACGCTAGCCGGACAGACCTCTAGATGGGTACATATATGACGTCGCTGTATGTCTACTGGGCAGCCATAGATCGCATTCACACATTCAGTCTGTGAGGAGAAGAGAAAAAAAATACTGAAGTTTAAAAATATGTGAGGTCCACAAATACAGCCCATTCCTACCACAAAGGAGAATATCTATGGCCAGGAAATCTTGACGTCGCTTTTGTCACACACATATCATAGCCATAAAACTTGTCTCATTTTAATCTCCAGGAGACCCAACATTGGCGATACACCCAATTTTTCCAAATTAAGCTTTTAGAAAAGATTTTAACTAGAAATTTTAAAAAGTGCCTGTGTTATAACGTACTCGTTTGCTATCTTTACTATACAATTCTTCTTTGTGTGTACATTACTAAAAAGTCAGGGACTAATACCAGAATGTGTACCACATATCATAAAATTGTATTATTGCTCAGCCTGCAATGAGCCCAGAAAGGGGCTACGGGCCTGGCCATAATTGTAACCCAGCATTTGTGCAAATATACCTCCATGTTACAGCACAAAAGATGATATTTTCTGCCTCTTTGCAGCGGTAAAACTAAACCCAGCAGTCCGCCTAGCAGAGTCAACCAAGCTTTATGTATGCATTTCCTTGCTACAGTTGTACATTGTACAACAAATTGAATTTGTACACTAAACTACCTAGAATTAGTCTTTAACTGTTAGACTATAAAACGTACCTTCATGTTTGGGCATAAAAGACGATGTTCGGCCTCTTTACAGCGGTGAAACCTCTCCCCGCAGTCCGCCTCGCAGGCCACTAACAAGCTACATATGTTGCCCAGCTTCTATGGCAAGAACTGTTGTAAACTAAACTACCTAAAATGGGTCTTTGGCCATCAGACCAGTGTACATGTAGGCCCTACATATAAACCTACCTTCATGTTAGGGCATAAAAGACGATGTTCGGCTTCTTTACAGCGGTGAAACCTCGCGCCGCAGTCCACCTCACAGTCAACCAGACTACAAGCGTTGCCAGGCTGCGGGGAGACTTGGCAGTGTCGGCTGAAGCAGTTATCACAATGTCCATGTGGAAGATCGGGCTCTATCTCAACAACCATTGCTGTGTTGGAAACAAACAAGAGAAGAGATTATCATAAATTATTGATACAGTTGTTGTACCTTAAAAACCCAATCAGATGGCTAAGATCATCCAATTCTGAAGTGCTTGCATACATGTACCGGTAAAAAATTATGGTGCTGGCATATTAATGTGCGTGTCATATTAATCCGCACATCGTAATAATCTTCAAAAGAGTGTTGAGATATTAAAAATCTGATATCATCATCATGAAGACAGATATTTATTTGCCCTCACTGGTAATTTTCATTATATTAGGAGTGGGCATGAAATAATGGGCGAGAAAACAAAAATGAAAAGATTGGCAGAGTTGCTTCCGTTTGCTGAAAAACTTGGGTCTTGCGACACTGATCTGGATGCTTCTACAAATGTAATTTTCAAAATGAATTATCACAATTGTAATTAAACAGTCATACTGTTCAATTGTTTATCATTTTGCCATCAAGCTATTGTAAATCTTGCATTCTTGATGGAAGCAATTTTATAATCCAGATTCCAGAGTCTGGATATCAATACGACACAGTTTGTTTTCCTGTGTTGCCTTATGGGACCGTTCTGTCTATCGAATTTTGATATCACAATATCTCCCTAATTTCTTTTGTGATTTGATTGTTCTTTTAAGAATATTTGAAGCCTACAATACTAATATCTTTTTTAAATTCTGCCAAAATGTTCGAAAATAATTTAGTATTTCAAGGAAAATAGTGTGCTAGATATAAAAATAAAAAATGATCAAGAAAAACTTTACAAATTTTTGTGACCCCATCCAAAAAACAAAGGAATCATAGCCCATGACAAATAG
>BQKZ01000527.1:49450-55389 GCA_036244855.1 Temnopleurus reevesii | reverse complement strand
AGTTCATCCTCACATGGTTATACATACTTGATCCAAGTTTGGTCAAAATCCGTCCAGCGGTTCTGAACTTATCGCGGTAACAAGGTCCGGACGGACGCACGGACGGACACACGGACGGACGGACGCACGGACGGACGGACGCACGGACGCACGGACGGACTGACGGACAACCCAAAAACATAATGCCTCCGGCATCACCTTACGGTGGCGGAGGCATAAAAACTAAACAAGTTATTTATTTCATGGCACGTTTAGGGGAGTTGATGTTGTGTATTCTACTGACCAGCAAAATATTATTTTTGGCCTTAGATACCCTTTAAGTTAGAACATATTGAGGAAACTATCAGAATGCAATAAGGAAACAATCATGTTGCGAAAACACTCACAGACGGAAGGAAATAATAAATACATGATTAGGAAGTAATACATGTGATAAAGTATGAAAAAGTATATTTCAAACTTATCTTATCACATCCAAGAATTTACCTGTGATAGTTTCCATCTCTTTGGTAAATCTTTCAGATGTGATAATAAGACTAAGTCCATTTATACAGAGTGAGTAAAAAAAGTCCCCTAACTTTGAGGCTTTCTTGTTCAAAATATGAAATCATTATCCTGAATTTGATGGTATATCTTGATAGAGTAGTTCCTAAAGAACATTGGGGTACCATTTTATCAGGATATTTGCATGCATGACAGAACAAAAGACGATTTTTCTGAAGGTGTGAAATCTCCCTCCCTCCCTTTATCTATCTTTCACTACGCATCAACGATATTGCCTGAATTTAGCTCAATCCGCTCTACAAATCCTATGGTATTCGTCCCCAAATCCTTTTTTTCCCCTCCTTCCATCCCTTCATCTCCCCCTTCTCTCTCTCCCTCTCTCTCTTACCTTGCATTAATGATATTGCCTGCATTCAAATCCACCATCTCTTCGAATCCTATGGCATAGATGTCATTTGGAACAGAGAAGTCCACTCCTGATTCGGAACAACCTACAAGAAACAAATAAGATGAAAAAAAAATACTGAAGTCTCAACTGGTCTTTTCTGTCTATGTTGATGTTTGTATTGTTTTTCCTGAATACTTGCAACCATTGGCAAGTAACTGGGGTACAAACCATATACAGCTTAACAGTATAATACAATGTAATCTGTTCTGTCAGATTAATTTCAAAATTGGATTGTCTGCTTAACAATGAAAAAGTCAGAATAGTTTTAAATAAATTCCAGTGGATGATGAAATGAAATGAATATTGCCGCCAATGGCATACAAAAAAGGGGTACACACTCTAATGCTGTGTGAAAGTTAGCGAGGTGCGTGAAAAAAATTCACATGCAGAAAGAGTTAGCAAGTTGTCAGTGAGCTAGATAGTCTTTCCATTTGAAAAAGGTGACATTAGCCAGAATTGACTATTAAAATTATTAGCTTCTTGTATTACCTTGGTTAGTTTGCTCCACGATGAAAGGATTATCGAGCAGCCAGTCAGCTAGCGACTCATTCTTGAACGCGATGCTATGAGAGTGTTTGCCACCGTTCACGTTCCACGTTCCAAAGCAGATCCTGAATCCAGACGTGGATTTCCAAAAGGTGGCATTAGTCAGAATTGAATATCAAATAGCTTTTTAATTACCTTGGTTCGTTTGCTCCACAATGAATGGATTGTCGAGTAGCCAGTTCGGCGAGGGACTCATTCTTGAAAGCAATGCTGTAAGAATGTTAGCCCGCCGTTCACATTCCACGTTCCCACCCAGATCCTGAATCGAGACATGGATTTCCAAAAGGTGGCATTAGTGAGGATTGAATATCAAATAGCTTTTTAATTACCTTGGTTCGTTTGTTCCACAATGAAAGGGTTATCGAGTAGCCAGTCGGCGAGCGACTCATTCTTGAATGCGATGCTGTGGGAGTGTTTTCCACCGTTCTCGTTTCACGTTCCGACGCAGATTCTGAATCGAGACGTGGATTTGCATAACGTGGCATTAGCCAGAATTGAATATTAAATCAGCTTCTTGTATTACCTTGATTGGTTTGTTCCATGATGAAAGGGTTATCCAGCAGCCAGTCGGCTAGTGACTCATTTTTGAATGCGATGCTGTGAGAGTGTTTTCCACCATCCACGTTCCACGTTCCGACGCATACCCTGATGCGAGATGAAGATTTGCATAAAGTGGCATTAGCCAAATTTGAATATTAAATTAGCTTCTTGTATTACCTTGGTTCGTTTGCTCCACAATGAAAGGATTATCGAGCAGCCAGTCGGCGAGCGACTCATTCTTGAATGCGATGCTGTGGGAGTGTTTGCCACCGTTCACGTTCCATGTTCCCACACAGATCCTGAAGCGAGAAGAGGATGTGAACTCCCCCTCCTTCTCGCACACTCCTTGTAGGATATCTGGTGAAGCTGGGGAAGGAACAATTAGAAAAACGTTTAAAAGAAGGAATGAAGCTTCATTGTATCGTTTGAAATTTTGTCAACAAGCAAACATGGCTCAACTCCTTCCTACTTCATCCAATAGGTAATTAGATACATTACCTTTCCAAATTGAAATGAATGAACAAGGCTCACGCTATGTCCTCAAACTTCCTCAGTGAGAGAGAATATGATTTATGACAGGGAATATGTACACCTCAACTCTGAAAGCATTAGGGATTATTACCATGAAGCTGACTACTTGACGGTAGATTGCTATCCTTCCCAACCAATGAACTTCCTGAGAGTGACGCATCTATCAACAATCCCTTGATTCAATCAAAGAAGCCATTTCATGGCGGAATAACTAATTACAATATCTCATCAAACTATACTTTATTATATCCCTCTAAAATGATATGCCTGGGAATATGATTTACAATATATCTACTCAAATTCACCAGTGAAAAATAATGTTCATTTCATTGTTTCTAGGTGGATACAAATGGTATACTGGTATATAATCATCTCCTGATATTGCCCTCTGAGAGGGCATCAGATAGGGGATAGTTTCTATAATACCCCAAACTTTACCACCGAGGCATGCAATAGTAAATTCTTACCATGTAGATGACTGCTTGGTAGTAGTGAGCTAGCTTTGTCTGCTAGATTCCCAACCAATGAACTCCCCAAGAGAAGGACATCTATCGATTCTTGCTTGGTTCCGTCAAAGAAGTTATTTTGGATTGTACGAGTCACTGATCGTGCTCCATCTCTTAGCTTCCCTGCCTGGAAAAGAAAACAAATTAAAGAAAGATTATTTGTGATTCGCCAAATCACAACACTTCACACATAATACAAAGATTGCTGACATCCGATTTATGCTTAATGTACCGGTAGGAAAAATTTTATTTGAACATTATATCAGAAAAAGAGCAGTGCTATCCCTGTTCTGAACTTGTAAAATGTAGTGTTGTCTTGCCTTCTAATGCACCAAAGCACATATCCTGGAAAAGTGACTGAAAGTAAAATCCTATCTCATTCTGTATGTCTTTATAATCATATAAACAATCACCACTAATGAGAAAGAAAGAATGGTCCCTTTTCTCAACTTACTGTTGTCTTGCCTTCCAATGCTCCCGTCCCAGCATATATCCTTGAGATATGGTCATCGCTCAAACCCAATATCGTCCTGTATGTATCTATGAATCTACACAGTATAACCACTAAGAAAAACAAAGAAAGAATGGTGGAACCCCTTTTCTCAACTTACTGTTGTCTTGCCTTCCAATGCGCCAGTCCCAGCATATATCCTTGAGATATGGTCATCGCTCAAACCCCATATTGTCCTGTATGTCTCTACAAATCTACACAGTATAACCACTAAGAAAAACAAAGAAAGAATGGTGTAATCCTATTCCTCAACTTACTGTTGTCTTGCCTTCCAATGCACCAGTCCCAGCATATATCCTTGAAATATGGTCACCGCTCAAGCCCCATATAGTCCTGTATGTCTCTACGAATCTTGACATAATCTGAGGCTTGTTGGACACGCCTAATGCATCTAACTGCTTACCCAGCATCTACAAATATACATAATATACATAGAAACAAAAAATGGTAAAGAGTTTCATAAAAAATTGGTTTTAGTCTTAACATCCTACATTATGTAGCATGAATTTAGACATAATCTGAGGCTTGTTGGACACGCCCAGTGCATCTAGCTGCTTGCTCAGCATCTAAATAGAAACATAGACACAAAGAATGGTATAAAGTTCAAGAAAAATTTGTCATATTCACCAATTATGTCTTGACATCATACAAATGTAAACAGTCAATGGAACAATCAAATAATGACAAAGTCTTTCTTAGAAAGATTTGCTCTAAGTTTGAGGGTAAAGTTGCTGTGTTCTTACAAACAAATAAATAATGTTGGTGTATTCAAATGTTTTCTTAGATGAGAGCAATGTATTTTGATATTTTTGTGCTCTAAATGTTTTACTGGTTAGGCATGATTTGACTGAAAGGTAAGAAGTTGCAGTCTGGTATTAAAGTGTTTCTATTGTATAGAGACAAACAAATGGTAAAGTTTATATGCATACAATTTTTTTTTGCCCATAGATTTTTATCCTTCCATGATAGAAGTAACAAATACATACTTTGATAACAGCAACAGCAACATGCTAAATTGACAATTTATGTGCCCTAAAACCTCATAAAAAAGGCAGAACACATGACAAAAAGCCTGAATTTAAAACATTATAAAAAGAGACTGTAATACACTGAATTCACATATAATCAAAAAGTATACTTACATCTTGTCCAAAAAATGTCTGCACAGCATTGGTCCTGTCCAAGCAATCTAAGCAGTTTGTTCTGATTGTCCCAGTCTGTTGCCTGCAGTGAAAACAAGGAGCATGATGGATTGCTTGTTTGTATTTTTTTCCCCAAATCTGAACATTTTCATTGCAGCTAGTGACTACATCCTTATTTGATTCATATTTTACCTGATTACATGTACATCAACTCCCTTACTACAGAAAAAAAAAATTCCCTCTCAAACCTTTTTTTCCTTCGCTCCCACCAACTCCTCCCCCTCCTCCTCCTCCCCCTCATCATCCGCCTTCTCCTCTTCCTCCTACTCCCCTCCTTCTTCTCACTCCTTCCCTCCTACGTCACTTGGTCTTCCCTTCTTTACTCATTTTACTCTCCTCCTCATCCTCTATTATCATCTTTCATACTCCTCCTTCTTTTAACCTGCTCCTCATCATTCCTCGTTATGTCACTAAAGTAGTCCCGAAATTCGTCAACTTCCCTAACAACCTCCCCGTTCTCCTCCTATTTGTTCCTCCTCTATTCTCCTCTCCTCCTCCTTCTACTTCTTCTTCATCTATTTTTCATTACCTGATCACCTCTCTTCCCTCGCAACCTTCTTTTTCAGAAGATGGAGGTTATCCATCTTGCCTCTTCTTCTCTTCCTCCTTCCTCCTCCTCCTCCCTTACAACCTCCCATATCCCATCTTTCCTCTCTTCTCTTCTTCTCTATCTTATTCCTCCTTCTTTCATTTACCCTCCATCCCTCTTCTTCTCCTTCCCCTTGTCTTACCCTCCAGTTCCCACTTCCTCTCCTTCTCCTCCTCTTCTTACACTTACGCTTCCTATTCTCCACTCTCTTCTCCGCTCCATCTCCATTCTTCTTTCTCTATTCAATCCTTACCTGATCACCTCTCCTCCTTCGCTGAAGAAAAACCCAAACTGGTCCATCTCCCTAGCAACCTTCTTTTTCAGAAGATGAAGATTATCGGTCTTGCCTCTGCACATCTGGTGGTAATCATAAATAATGTGTGGTGTATCCTGGACATGGGATGATGCCTTTAGATGGTTCTGGGAGAAAAATAGATGATAATCAGGAGAAAATTAATATTTTTGTATATTGGCTAACTAATTCTTCATAAAATTGTCCTAAAATTTGTGTTATCTTCTTATGCTTTATATCTTTTCTATGTTACTATATATGTATTATTTT
>BQKZ01000527.1:39450-44450 GCA_036244855.1 Temnopleurus reevesii | reverse complement strand
CTGTTGCAAATGTAGATGGAGAGAACAATCTAAAACAATTTTGTTATCAATTCATTTTCATTCACTACTTTTTTAACCTGTTTGCAAATATTTGAGTGTAGAAACAATACAGCCAACAATATAGCCGCTGGACAGTAAAAATGCTCACACAGCTACGCCTTTAGAACCACGTAATCGCAGCAGGTGTAGTTTTTAACACCAATTCTTTGAAAAAGGGAGAAAAACAAGAGAATATAAAAAATAGATCCTAATACAAAAGCTTTCAATCATTTTCCTTTCATAAATCGTGAACCTACTCCTCACCGCCCTACGAAATGAAATATTTAATTTGTTTTTCATTTTTTTAATTTATTTATTTTCCGTCAAATTCTCATTAAAAGCATGAATTTACAGAAGTATGACAATGTAAGACAAAATTAACAGAGAAGATCAAAATATGTAACGAGATGCCACCATGAAAGGAATAACGGTATTCTACACATGTTCACTAAGATCTATCATGTACATGTTTTTAAAAACAGGGAACCATGATTTCTAAATTCATTCATCTATTAACATATCGGTAATTCAATATTATTCATAATATGTTCATACCAGAAGAATCTGTTATCAGTCACATGATCCTGCTTCTGCCGCTGCGCACACAGACTCAGATCAAACCTCGAACTCGTCGACGCCGACCACGAAAAGTAAAACGTCCCGGAGTTGAGAAGTTTCCGGACCTCCGTGATGCGGTCCTCATCGCTGGAGTTGTTCCGTAACGAGATGAAAAGCGTTGATGTGATGCGGAAGATCTCCGATTCTTGGACCTTCCCCACGGAAGAGCAACCAGTCACCATGACCAGATAGAGAATTGATTCGTCTCCTGGAACAAAAACAGGAAATTTGAAAAAATAGATATCAATTGTGTAAAGGAAATTAAAGCAAATAACCCAAACGAATTGACCACGAAAGTGGCAAGTTCTGTGGGGAGCTCTTACTGTTTATCAATTGTCCTATGTTTTGAGAATCTCTAAGTGGAAATTATTTTGAAACGACTGGACTGGTGGAGGACTGAAGGGGTGCATTCTTAGTGCTCCCAAACACTGAACTCTTTGAAACTTACCTACGCTCAATCTTGGTGCTCTTAAACACTTAAGTTTGTGACTGCTTACAAACATTCAATCTCCACAAAAGGACATCTCTCTAAATTCTTACATGTACCTATGTACACTTAATCTCAGTGCTAAAAAACACTCAACTCTGTGAATGCTTACAGTACCAACACCGAATCTTAGTGCTCCAAAACACCTAAAGGTATCTCTGTAAATACTTACAAATACTAATATAAGACCTCCCAAACAACGGTATATCTTATTGAATACTCACCTACACTCAGCCTCAGTGCACCAAGACACCCATAGGCATCAGTCATCTTCTGATACTGCCTTCTCAAACTCTCTGTCTCGGCTGTACCTGAAAATGATGTAGTTAGAAAGATATACTTATAAAAAAAAAAAATCCATATATGTTGGCCAGAGAGGGCTGATGTAACGATCATTGCAACTTACAAAAACAGTTGTGCTTTACTAACTGGTGCTTACATGTATTTGATTTCATCTGGGTTTTTTAAGTTATTGTACATAATCAATGGACCATCAACCAAAATACCCAGAATTTATATCGGTAGTAATCAGTTCAGTAATATCGACAGGCGCTAAAGAAAGGTTAAAAGAAGAATTTTGAATTCCACGGAATCGAAACAGGCAGCCAGTGCAAATCTTTCAGGATATGAGAAGTATTGGGGTGTTGCTCAAAATCAACTGCAATTCAACTGCAACTTTGCATATTGTAACACGCATTTTCATTCGCGCATGGTGCGCGCATTTAACAAGACGCGCATGAAACAATGATTTTGATTGGTGTGTTCCAATCAACTGCAACTTGTGATCAATTGCAACCTTTGAGCAACCCCCCCCCCCCCCTTGACTCTTTTAACCGAGCTTTCATCCAATGTCACCCATTCCAATGGCCATGTCTCCCTGTAACATATTGGGCTTTATTCCAGCAATGCACATGTATACAATCTCATGAGACGAATGACTGGGCAATTGGCATTTGAGTGGAAAATGTAATGCCACCTAGTATGATGGGAGGTTGCGCGTCTGCGCACCTAAACTTTAAGCTTGAAAAAGCATGAAGTCAATGAACATCCAATTCAATTTTAATCTGATATTATCACAAATATCCTGTGTGAGAAATATCTCAGCAAAATCTGACCAGAAACAATGTCATTTATTTTCAGATGAAATATACACCCCTCCTATTTTTGGCGTTCAAAATATTTGGGTCCCTTCTCTGCATCCCATTCACGTCACTTTACACGTGGTTGGAGATTTTTAGGAAAAAGTCTTGATTTCACCGAGAGCGCGAGTTACATCACGTATGTCAATGAGGCGCAGATGAGGGACCTGGCGCAGACGAGGATGCCCAAGGCCAAGGCCGGCATATTGTTATTTCTAAAATAATATATTGCTTATGAATGTCAATGAAAATAAAGGAAATTGAAGTAGGATAGCCCGATACTGCGATAGGTAATAAACTAATTGATTTCAAGAGGTTAAAATTAGCATCTTGACACAAATCTCCCAATCTTCGGCATGGCACTGATATAATAATCAATCTTCAGACCAGAAGGAGGCAGATGTTAGAAGAACTAGAAGAAGAACGAAAAGGAAGTAGATCGAACCTACCGCCCAGTCCTCGGCCACGCCAGTCTTTCTTAAAACCCTGGCCTGAGCATGACAGGATTTGTTTTTTTTTTTGTATTATTCTCGGCCACCCGCCCTGCCTCAGACTTTAATAGCTTTGAGTAAGTTCATAAAATATCAAGTGTCATATTTAATCAACCGCCTTCTGCACTGATGGACTTCTGGACCACCCAGCGAAATCTCAGCCAAGCGACCACCGGATCCACCCCGGCAGATAACTGCCGCAATCGCTAGCGATTGAGCCCGAGAATACTCACTCAAAACGGCTACTGCATTTGACTCGAAAAGAAGGGTTTCTGGCTTGTTTCTTGCTTCCAAAATTACAGAATACGGCGGACCAACTTTGTGATAGATTCTGAATGACTTTCCCATGGTAGTTGCCATGCTTGGAGTGGGATCAGGCAACTTTTGTTGCTCTTTTATGCTTCTTTTTCCGTGGGGTCGCGACCGGGCCGGCTGGGGGCGGAGGATAATGATTAGTGATGTTTTTAACAATAGAGGGCGCTTGATCTCTCTGTCTGTGGTGAAAAGACAGAATTGCACCTCAAANAATCTCTTGGGTGAAAAGGCAAAATTTGGACTTTATTAACCAAGTACATGGAGCAATAGAAAGCCAATCGCTGCGCCCTCTTAATTTCAAGAAAACAAATATTCCCTTGCCACAATGTCATGCCAAGTGTTTTTCCTTTTTAATGTTTTTTTTTAAACCTCATGTTGACTCAGTAAAGAGCATTTCCTAAAAAAAGTTCTTTTTGCGACATCAAAGGGGGCAAACTTTGTAATCTCTTCTGAGAAAATAATTATATCTTAAAAAGCCGTTGAAACGAAATAGATGGCCGTAAATTATGTAAAGAATAAAAGGCGGTTTCGGGTGGTTTAGTTACTATAGAAAGGTTAATCAAATATTAAAGCTAACACAAAATGCAAATGATGACATTTTTAATCACAATTTTGTTTTTTTCTTTCGGAGTAAAGGATCATAGTGGTATAGTTCAAATCCTACAGATAAACTTGATTTTTTTATGATAATGGTAAAGCTCGACATTATGAATGAATTGTAAAATCTTTAATGTACTTTTATTTTTACTTTCGTTGGCTTTAATTATCATCTTTTCCCCACAATATTCAGGATTTTAATGAAATTATCCAAAATTTCAAATGGAAAACGTATAGTACAATAGCGTCAAGAAAGAGATAAATGAAGGTTAGAAGTTAAAAAAGGCAATAACAATATGAAGCGAAAATGTCAATTGGTACTTATATTTTCAAATAATAATAATAATAATAGGTCCATTTACATTCATTATATGCATATATATTCTACTGCGCTTGATACTTGGTACCATATTATTACCCTGGCTATAACTGCCTAGCAAGCCAGTTAGGCGCTCAAGCATTCCAAGGAATAAATTCCTGCCAGGTACCCATTTTTCACCTGGGTAGAGTGCAGCACAATGTGGATAAATTTCTTGCTGAAGGAAATTATATAACGCCATGGGCAGGACTCGAACCGCGGACCTCTGCCTGAAAGGCGAGAGTCAGAACCATTACATCACGACGCTTATAGTTATATAGTTTTGTATAATCATAATCTGAATTTCAATGTCTAAAATAAAAATAACGATTTACAACCAACATTATTGAATTTCATGAATCGGCATTTCCAAGGCAGGAGAGAAGGTCTTTATCTATTTTATTTATTTATTCATTTCTGCTCCAATCTTTAAAACTTTTTGGGGAAAAGGCCTTTTTAGGGTTAAAATTCTGAAATATGATCAAAGGCATACAATGCCATCGTAATGGATTCGATATTTTGATTAATCTTTCTGTCCTTTTCTTCTCTATATCCTTTAAAGAAAAAATGTTAATGATCCCATGCATGAAATTCTAATTCAGTTGTAAAAACTCAGGTTTTGGATGTATTTCGGTTTTTTAAAGTCCCCCTGTGTACGTCCCATCGGCAATAATACACAGTGCATTGTAAAGGACTTAGGATCGCATTAAGACATCACAATGTGTTTTTTCACCTCAGATTCATAACAAGCTCAAGCTAATAATAAAAAAAATGGTAATGATCCCACATGCATGAAATTCTGATTCAGTTGCAAAAACTCGGGATTGGGGTGTATTTCGTTTTCCAAAGTCCCCCTGTGTCCCTCCTGTGTCCCCCTGTGTCCCCCTGTGTCCCCCTGTGTCCCCCCGTGTCCCCCGTGACCCCCTGTGTCCCCCCGTGTCCCCCCCGTGTCCCCC
>BQKZ01000527.1:0-11086 GCA_036244855.1 Temnopleurus reevesii | reverse complement strand
GTATAATACATTAATACAGATCAACTTGTATTTTCATAATAGTGGACCTTTAATTACAAAATCAATCTGTCATGTTTATCAATGAGTTAACATTAGGGAATGAAAACAGTGTTCATGACGACGAAGCTTAGTGGTGATTCACACCTTTGCATTTTTAATCTCCGTCGGCCTAGGATTCTTGGCAATCAAATACGCTCACTGGGAGGTGTTTCACCAAGATAAGAAAGACTTTACGCACGACTTTACGTTCGACTGGTATCCCTTCTTGTGCGTAATAATTCATAATAGTGCGCGCATTCACCGCAAGAATTGATACCAGTCGAACGTAAAGTTGTGCGTAACTTTAAGAACGTCTTGGTGAAACACCTCCCTGGACGCTCAAAGACGCAGGTCCTACGGTGAACTGACGCTCGATGTACGCTCCTTGAGCGCTTGCCATGCCGAACGTCAATCCATCGTCTGATTGGCGTATACTGTACGTGAAGGGAGCGTGTTTTTTTTAATTAAAAAATGAATTATTAAAAAAAAAACGCTCGGCCGACGCAGGCTAAAAATGCAAACGTGTGATTCGGCCTGGATGAGAATCAATAAGTTTGTTGAGACAACAAATAACCTTTAACGACATTCACTCATCGAATGTAGGCGACTATTGCCTTGAGCACCATTCTCGGAAAAAAATTGTGGTTTCTTTTTTAATCAAAATCCTACAATAATTCATTAGGGTGTTTAGAATTATAAAATGGGACATGTGAATCAAAAGTAAGGAAGACCACATAAACGAACAGAAAACTAGAATAATTAAGGCCCGGGTATACCAAACACGGCACGGCATTACGGCACGGTATTCACGCAGTATCTTGGTTGTCATTGGCCAGCGCGCTCATCCGCGCAGAGGATGTTCAACAATTGGCCAATCGCAGGGGGAGACATCGCGTGTAAACCGTGCCATGATGCCGTGCTGTGTTTGGTGTGCCCGGGCCTTAAGTTGAGACAGGAGAGTATTTTTATTTCACGGGGAATTCTGACAGGGGACAGACCTACATGTATTATCAACAAGAAGCTTTCTCATCAGAAGTTGTCGTCGGTATATTGAACAGTCAACATTATAGAATTATGAACTTGTAGGATATTTAGCATTGATGTAATAAGTCTTTGAAGCAAACAGACCAACCAGAATTAATAAGTGTGGCAAGGCCGAATTTCCCCTTTACCAGGTTTTCTTACTGGAGACAGAACTACTACATACGGGGAACTTTCTCTCAACAGAACTTCTTCGCCAAAAGACTATTGTCAGCAGATTTCGTCGATATCTACAAATCGCAATTTTATGATTGATTTGTCAACTTGTGATATTGCTGAAATTAGAAGATATTGATCTGTGCGGACATCACATTCGCAAGCCGGTCGTGATTACAAAGGAGCATTGAATTGCCGTACGACTTACTTTTACGGATCGAAGTAGATTATATCGTGGTCTCTGTAGACACAAATTCTGCACCAAAGAACCTTTGTCAGCAGATATCACCGTCTTCATCTGATAGTTTATTCAATTTTTCAACGTGTGTTCTTGCTAAAATCAGAGGAGAGAAAAAAAATCAATAAACAGAATAAAAACCGATACCGAACAATTAAGCGCGGCGTGGGACAATAGATCCGTACGTCATTAATTGAACTATGCGGACATCTCAATCGTAAGCCTGTCATGATTACAAAGGAGCATTGAATCGGCATTCGACTTTATTTTATGGAAATAGATTATATCCTGTTCTCTGAAGACAGAACTTTTGCACTATGGGTCCTTTTGTCAGTAGATATTAATTATCATTGCGTTTTGTAATTCCATGATGTTATTGTCGGCATCTACAAATCTGATTTCATACTCAATTTGCCAACGTGTGTTCTTGCTGAGTATCAGAAGGGGAAACAAAAATCAATAAACAGAATTCAAAACATTTTCGAATAATAAATGGGCCATTGGACAATAGATCTGTACGTTCTGCATTTATTGAACTATGCAGACATCACAATCGCAAGCCTGTCATGATTACAAAGGAGCATTGAATTTAAAGCGAACGACTTTATTTTACCGACATATTTCGTGCTTTCTCTAGACAGAACTTCTACGTCACAGGACCTTGGTCAACTGATATTATCATCGTCATCTGATAGCATAATCAATTTTCAACGTGTGTTCTTGCTGAATTCTGAACAGGAAAAAAAAATCAATAGTGACTTTCAGTGACAATAAATGATTGATACCCATTTTAACAAGGTTTCCCCACCAAATACCGCTGGAGCTGTCATACCTTTTTAAGCAGATTTATTTTCTCAACGTCTCACAACCCTCTCCCTTTAAACTTCATCCTCCAAATCCATACGAGCATCTATTACCCAAGACAGTACGGCACGCGGCACAGACACTATCAAGAACTAGTCTGCAAACAACATTTACGCGCAGCTAACACTGCTGATCTTCGACACAAGCGGAGGAGGAGGAATAAGAAGAAGAAGAAGAAGAAGAAGAAGAAGAAGAAAACCATGTCGAGCTGGAACGAATCGATATACGACGATGACGAGGTCTACAGCAAAGTCCCACTGGTCCTAGGGTCAGTGGTTCAAACCCTGATCATCACCCTCACCGTCATCGGGAACTTATTCGTGATCGCGGCATATATTCGTGATTCGAAGGTCCGGGCGAACGTCGCGAATCTATTGTTCGTGAATCTCGCTGTAACGGATCTGGTTATTGGTACTGTGAGTTTACCGCTCAATTTGTCACTCTTCATCAATGGGTACTGGCTTTATGGAGAGGCTGCATGCAAGGTAAGTAGGATTTAAAATTTTAAAATCCTCTTAGGACGATCTAAACTATTTCCGAAAAGTTAAGTGCGACACAGACAATAGAACCGTAAGCCGTTTATTCAAGTATACGGACACAACAATCGCAAGCCGGTTCCGATTTGAAAAGCATTACAAATGACCATTGAATTTGCGTTCGATTTAATTTTTTGAAAATAATTTATATCGTGTTTGTTTGATTTCTATACTTAAATCGTCCGTGTTTTCACAAAGTGACGGGAGACAAGGGGTATTGTTGCATGAAAACAAAGAAACCCCGACATAGCGCCAATTAAACGGGCATCCTGTCGTACAAGGCGTCAATACTATAGAAGGACAGGTTCAATGAATTTGTAATTCATTTCGTGTAGCAATACCGTTTGGGTCCCGTCACTTCGTGAAAACACGGACGAATTATTTACGTTATTTTAATCATGTTAATATGAAGTATTATAGCTTTTAACAGTTTAATGGTGATTTAATTATTTCATTGCTTTGTGTATTGTCATTTGTTTAAAATCCTATTTGATTCGATAACTTTCAATACAAAATTGTTCATGGTCTTTTAATAATTAGTTTACTTAGCTTTTAAGGGACAGAGTTTCAATTTGTTCCCTATTGTTTTGTTTATTGTCACTTACAATTCAATACCGTGCGTCATTTTATTTTTTCTCAATTCGTACGTTTTTTAGATACCAAAAGTAAAAAATTAATGACATTGTCAGCATTGTGTAATAGTGTCATCGCATTAATTAAAGAAAACCAAGTGACATTTCATTAGTATAATCTATTCTCAGCTTAGAAATCCAATTTAAGCGAATAAAAACAGGATATTTCCTGTTGCCATGGAAATAAGTGATAAATCTTACGCACAACTCTCATTTAAAAAGACCTTTTCATTGATTTCGAACGCTGAAAAAAAAGTAATAAGGAAACTAAGAGAAGTGTACGTGCTGTAACTTAGGGTATCAGGCGCGCACCCAGGATTTTGATACCCGGGGGGGGGGGGGGTGAGCACAAATTTGGCTCCCCGTCCTTCCCAGCTGAACAGGCTGACAAGCAAAAAAAAAAAAGAAAAAAAAAGAAAAAAAGAAGCAAGCTCATCACCTAATATTTTGCGCGTCCTATCAGCAATTTGGCGCCCCCTTATAAGCACTTTTGGTCATCAAATTTTCGCGCCCCCCTAACTCTGACCCGGGGGTGGGGGTGTGCGCGCCTGGGTATTGATTGCTCTCTCTTTACGGGTCTCAACTGTTCCCAATATAACAAGTGTTTAACCGTTTTCATCACATAGTTTCAATTTCAAAGTGTTTGTGATATTCGTGATAAACCAATACTTTGTGAATTAAAGGGAAATAAACCCTACAGATTACTGTGCTGTCAGTCGATGGAGAAAATATAATGGTCAATAACCGAGGTGGCAACCTACAGAAACAAAATGGCTACCAACATGAAGCGATCTCCGTTTACTTTGTACACATGCTTTTCTTCTTTTTGTAGAAAATTATTTAGTTCAAGTATACCATGAGCATATTAATTGTGCATGCATTTTAGAATGAATCTTGTTGATTCCTTGTCTGCCCTTGAAAATGTGTAAGTTATGAGTAAAAAGTAAATGAGGATCATGTTGGTAGGCATTTTGTACGAGTAGGTTGCCAACTCAGTGCGAATACAAAATGGAAATTCTTATCTTTTTAAACAAATCATTAGATTCTACTCAAATTTTCATAGTTTGACTATCATTTTTTTCTCTTTCAATGACAGCACGTTTAAGTCTGGGGTTAATTTTCCTTTGTATAGGCCGACTCACGCTTCTTTAGCCTGCGTCGGCTCATTGTCTATGAAGATTAAAAACGCTGCCCGAGCGCAAAGCAAACGCTGATCAGACGGTGTGCGAGCCAGCCTGTGCTCAAGGGGCGCCCGCCCGCCACACTTCAATCCACTGTATGAACAGCGTATTTGCGTCTAGGGAGCGTTTTTAATTCCCTAAAACGCTTGGTCGACACATGCTAAAAATGCAAATGTGTGAGTCAGCCTTACGAAATGGCTCTATTCATTTCCATTGGCAGATTTGGTGTGTCTTAGACTACAGCGTGTGCTGGATGTCAATGATCACAATGGTAGTCATCAGTTGGGATCGTTACTGCCTCGTCAAGATGGGAATGAAGTACAAGACCTACCAGACGACGAAGCGCTTGGGGCTTATCCTTGTAATCTCCTGGTTGGTCGTCGTTGGCTTCATGATCGTCATCACCGTCGCCTGGGGTCCGATCACCGGTCAAGAATACATCAATTATGACGTCAGCTGCAGCATTGAGTTCGTTTACACTGCATTCGCCCCGTTCATCCTTAACGTCGCACCATTCGCCATCCTGCTGATGTTGGTGGTTATCCTTAACGCGATTGTCTTTGCCAACATCTACCGTAGATCGCAGGGGAAGCGAGAAGCGCCCTCAGCGTCGAACCCAAGGGTTCAGTCCGGCGACGCATCATCCGAAGGCATCACTGTGTCTAAGGTGATGTTAAGCACCGTGGAAGGAGATGGAGGCGGAAGTGCTGGAAAGACCACAGTTATCGACTCACCTCATGGCAGTACAACCTGCCAGGAGAACGCGCCTGATTGTGGGAATGTCTACGGTGTAGGGTTACCTGGCGATGATTCTGATTATCACGATAAGCCGATAGACGGTGAGACCGTGAATACCATCTCGGCGCAGGTGGCAAACGCTCCAAGGGAAGCCATCCCCCGCCTTGCGACTGTGCCTGCAGCAGATGCCAAGCCGAAGCCAAATGCTCCAGTCCGCGGTAAGGGAACCGCGCGCGCGGGAAATGATGGCGCGTCCCTGGCCAAACATCGCAGAGCGGCCATCGTCCTCGGTGTACTTACCGGGTCCTTCATTCTATTCTGGTCTCCCTACATCATCACCACCGTCATCTATTCCATCTGCGGGGACGCCTGCATCCCTTACGTAACATGGTCTGTGGTGGAGGGGTTAGCCTGGTTTAATTCTGCCATTAATCCGTTTATATATGCGGCTACCAACGCACATTTTCGGAAGAATTTTCGGCAATTTTTATTTCTCGATCGCCTGTCAAAATTGTGTGGGAGAAGCAAACGCTAATTTGAAGGCAAAATATAAATTGATAGGATTGAGGAAAGGAATAAAGGCCTGGGCACACCAAACACGGCACGGCATAACGGCACGGTATTTACGCGCTATCTTGGTTGCTATTGGTCAGCGCGCTCCTCCGCGTTCAGGATACTCAACAGTTGACCAATCACAGGGGAGAAATCGCGTAAATACCGTGCCGTGATGCCGTGCCGTGTTTGGTGTGCTCGGGCCTTAAGATGATATGACGGTAAGAAGGAGAATATGAAGATGATGACGAACTAGAAGAAGAAGATGATGATGAAGAAAAAGAAGCAGAAGAAGAAGAAGAAGAAGAAGAAGAAGAAAAAGAAGCAGAAGAAGAAGAAGAAGAAGAAGAAGAAGAAGAAGAAGGGGAGGAGGAGAAGGGGGGAGATGGAGAAGAAATATAAGATGAAAAAAATAGTGATGAAAATTAATTTCGCAGTTTTGTTTTTCTTGTTAATGCAAATTGATTCAGTGTACAAGTTAATGATATACACACAGCACGCAAATCTGAGTAAAATGTGAAAAACTACACCATTGCGACACTTTAATGAGTGTGTTTAAATTAAAATACTCATAGTGTCGCTTTTTTATATATATACAATGTGTTGGTATATTTGAGCATGATGTTTTCAGCGTACACAGTAGAGCAACACATTATGATATATCACAATTTGGACAAATTGCACCAGTAACAGGGATTCTTTTTTCAGAAGTAGATATTAACCTTTATTGTTTAGACAATGTATACTAATTATTTGTGTGTAGACAAATACTACCACGAATCAATATGGTGTTTTCGATTTTTTAGTCACCTGTGACGAAGGGCACATCGACCGGAAGTACTACGTCATCGTTTTGCGCGTCCCCTTATTGTTACGTCACATTTAGTTGTGCACGTAACAATTGAGAAGACGCGTAAAACCATGACGTACTACTTCCGGTCGACTGTGACTGTGACTGTGACTGTGACGAATGAAATCGAAACCTCCATAATATAATGGCGCAAATGTCTGTTGTATTGTTTATCATTCAAATTTCGTGTGTCATAAAGTGTACGCAAGAGTCGCACAAGTGGAACAGTTGATGTACTTCGTAGGACTTACAACGTATGATTCAGAATGCATAAATTTAAAAAATGGGTTCACCAAATTCCCGAAATTAAATCACATTATGCACAACATATTCCGTCTGAAAGTACACTCTCAGAAAGACCCAACAGTGGGAAATATATACTGTCCACAAAAGATGTATCTAAATCATAGTGGATTTGCAAAAAAAAAATCACAATAATTTGGACAACAATTGCCTAAAACAGTAAACGTATGATAAAGAGATTTGATTAGCTATATCGTGATGTGCAAACGTATACCTACGTTCTACGCTTGACCATTTATTATATTCATATTAATGTTTAATATAAAATGTTATAAAATGTTACTTTTCCCCAAAAATATGACTTCCTCAAAATTGTAACTTACAAGAGGGTGTCTTTATAATAGATAAGTGGATCCTTTATTTGCATGTTTGCATTGATACAAACCTTGCATCTTCCTGTAGTTATGGAAAAATTCATTTATGTTTGAATCATCGGAAATTCATTTAATTTCTATTTCTTTTCCCATCTTCTTCATTTTTTTTATTCTGCTCACCATTTATTTCTGCTCCTATAAAAGGTTTTTGAAAAGTTAGAAAAAAATCCTAATACAGAGACGAAATTCATTCTTGAAGTTGATTCTAGAGAAGTGTATGCCATGACACGACACGTAGTCAAATCGTGCTAAGTCACATAAAACATTAATGTATATATTCGCATTTGTCGATTCTTGATGCCAATCAAATAGCCCTAGATTTTCCATCTTTTGTTTGTATGTCTTCAGAGCTTTTATTTAGTTCGTACGAATTTCCTGATTTCAATGTAACCAAGATATTTCCGGAAGCAAAGTAATTCATCAATGAATGACAAATTCAACTTTCACATTTCAGTTGACAGCATCACAAAGACATTTCAAAGATTCTAAGGGCACATCGAATGTATTATTTTCATCAAATTATTGCATTGTGAAGTGTTGTTCAAAAGCTACAACTGATTGCAAGTTGTGGTTGATTGGAACATGCCAATCAAAATCATTGTTTCATGCGTGTCTTGTCTTGAATGCAAATGTGCGTTACAATTTGCAAAGTTGCAGTTGATTCGCATTTGATTTTGAACAACACCCTCTAAGTCTTTAAGTCACAAATGTTAAACGATAATACCCCAGTCACATAGAAGCCTCGACTGAACACGATTCAACACGACTCTTTCTTCTGAGTCAGCTAACTGCTAACTGAACAAAGANCCCCCCCCCCCTCACTCGACTACCAATTTCAGTTTATTGTCATTCATCCGAGGCAGTATTGCTTTGTGCCAATCAACCTAATTTTTGCTCTCCTTTACCCGGATTGTTTGATCATTGTCATGGTAACATGGCATCAACAATAGTGGATCCATGTTTGAAAGGTCACGTGTTGAGATCACCCGGATGTAATCGGGTCAAAAGCCCCGGTCACATAGGACCCCGGAAGCAACACGATTCACCCCGACTCGTTGTTCTGATGCAGCTAACTGTGAATTAACAAAGAGTCGGGGTGAATCGTGTTGCTTCCGGGGTCCCATGTGACCGGGGCATTATAATTCCTTTTCACCACGTACTATTTGATAGCACTGTTAAAAAGCAAAACATTTTACTTGTCTGCGTTTAGCGTCTCAACTCACTATTCAGAGCGCGCTCCTTTAGCTTATAACTTTAATTTGATGTGGGAATTGAACAATAAATATTCCATTCCATCGCACGTTTCCCCCATTCATGTCATCAGCGAAATCGAATAATATCACCAAGCTGTCAAATTGAGGAAAAATGGCATTTCATTAATATTTCATTTCATTAATATTTAATTTCCATTTCACCAGCTTCACTACAGCGTCCACATGGATATTCCATTAGATTTAAGTAATGCTAAAGATAATTTCCCATTTATCATTACTTTTTCTTTTTCCAAATATACTCTATGGGGGTGTTGCTCAAAATCAACTGCAAATCAACTGCAACTTTGCAAATTGTATCGCGCATTTTCATTCGCACACGGTATGCTCATTTAACAAGACGCGCATGAAACAATGATTTTAATTGGCGCGTTCCGATCAACTGCAACTTGCGATCAATTGCAACTTTTGAGCAACACCCCCTTATATAGTTATTTGCTTGGTTTCTTTATTTTTGTTTTGATACTTCCTGATTATTTTTAATATTGTTTTGATAATTTATGTGAGATTGTATTATTCTGATGATATTCTAAAATTGGATTCTATATCAATAAATCTTATTTATAGCACCGTAAACAATTTACGCTTCAATTTGGAATCATGATTAATGTAGCAAAATCATAATGAGTTATAATCTAGTTATTTGATCGAGTGCATGTGGGAGCGTCGTGGTGTAGTGGTTCGGACTCTCGCCTCTTAACTAGAAGGTCGGTGGTTCGAATCTCTCCCAGGGCGGTAATTTCCTTCAGCAAGAAATTTACCCATAGTGTGCTGCACTCAACCCAGGTGAGGTGAATGGGTATCGCCAGGAATTTATTCTTCTAAATGCAAATGCGCCTACTTGGCAGCTATGCTATGGTCGGGTAATAATATTAGATAATTTGTCTCTCGCCTCTGAATAGGTGACTAGAGAGATGGCGTGTTTAAATTCTATATATTATTATTATGTGTGTTTCTTTTCAATAGGCATATATTCACTGCTAATACCAAGTCACATTGAGGCCCCGACTGAACGCGATTCAACACGAATCTCTTTTTTTGCCGGCAGCTGATTATGATATGAACGAATAGTCGTGTTGAACCGTGTTGATTCCGGGTTTCTATGTGCCCGGGCCTTACACTTCCCAATATCATTGTCTACAAAAAAAGAAATACTGTGAGCAGAAAGGAAGAGATATTGGACAGAGCAAACAACTCTCATTCAGGCCTTTACAAGAAATTCCTGAAACAATATTCATGGTATCAAATTCCCTGCTTTTACTGTGATCAGAACAGAAAAAAGATATTGGACAAAGTAAACAACTCCCATCCAGGCATTCACACTACATGTCGCAAACAAATTGTGGTAAATTGTCTACTTATACTGTGAGCAGAACGAAAAAATATATCAGACAAAGGGGGTGTTGTTCAAAATCAACTGCAAATCAACTGCAACTTTGCACATTGTATCGCGCATTTTCATTCGCGCACGGTACGCGCATTTAACTAGACGCGCATAAAACAATGGTTTTGATTGGCGCGTTCCGATCAACTGCAACTTGCGATCAATTGCAACTTTTGAACAACACCCCCAACGTGAGCAACTCCCTCTCGGGTCTTCACAATAGATGTTACAAAGAAAAGAAATTAGATTCCCTGCTCATTCAGCGAACAGGTGCGACACCTGTTCTACATTTCTTTGCAGAATAAGAGGGAAGGAAACTTCTTGTGTGTATTGTAAAGGTTTGAATGGAAGTTGTTTATGTTGTCAATTCTCTTTTGATCGTTCTACATACTGTGATACGTAATGATGCTTAAAGCCTCAGTCACATAGGCCCCGGAAACAACATGATGATTCAATACGACTCTTTGTCCACGGGTAGCTAACTGTAAACTGAACGAAGAGTCGTGTTGAATCGTGTTGCTTCTGGGCGTCTATGTGACTGGGGCTCTATTCCGAAATGCCTCCACTGTGAGCAGAAGAAACAAAGACATAGGACAAAGTAAAAAAAAAAATAAAAAAAACCTCTATTCAACCATTAACAATCGCTTCATGGATACAACAAAATTTCCCGTCCTTCTTATTCTGTTGAAAAGGTTGTAGAGTCGCACATGGGACTTTCTTTTGTGACCATGAAGCTATTGTGAATGCTTGAATGAAGTTTGGTACTTTATCCCAGTCCTTTGTCGACGTCCCTTCTGCTCACAGTGCTCGCGGAATGATAGAGAACACAAAATGCTAATTTTCTGCTCTGATAAATAACTTATTTCAGTGAACGCCGCAAAAGGTGGCGGTTGATTGGAAAGTGAATGCGACTACAATGTATTTGCT
>BQKZ01000526.1:124081-159340 GCA_036244855.1 Temnopleurus reevesii | reverse complement strand
GCCGCCATGGGCCTCCTTGGACGAAGTAAGAATGGGCTAATTTAATGAATATCTGAAACAAAGAAAAGTGACATTGAGTTATTTATTACGTTAACCCACTTCCCCTAAACATTCTGTGACACTTACAACATTGTATTTTCAACATTTTGACATTTTAAAACGGAAAAGACACCCAAAGAATACACAAGCGTTCGGGAACGAACCATTTATTTACTTCCAACTCAGAACTTGTACTCCATATGTTTGAAACAAGTTATTTAGGGGTACTTTTATGAGAAATAGCCATTCACTCACCTAGACTAGAATAGCGCAAGGCTCCAAGAAGTGCGAATAACTATTAATACAACTGTGATCATTGAGTTTCTTGAGAACTACTAGTAGTTATAATGACAATGAAATTTGTGGTATAACATTTCTGGACTCTATAAAAATGGTATACGTTTTGGCCACCACAGCCTTTTCATGGACAATATAGAATAATAACTGATAACAAAAACTGATTGTTCCAGCAAGCCAGTAAAATGAAAGAACAGGATCTCGTTCAATCTCTTCATTGTGGAGGCGTCGCATGGTATGTTGGTTCTGACTCTTGCTTTTCAACAAGAAAGTCGCCGTTGGAATCCCACCCATTGCATTACTTTCTTTCAGCAAGAAATGTATTCACATTGTGCCGCAATTGACCCAGGTGTGATTGTGCTCGGCACTTGACCCGGTTGAAAGTGATTATTATGATCAATTTAGCTCAATGTAGTACTAGCTCAATGTGCGTCACGAAGCGCCTTTTATATTCCGGGAACAATTGGCATCTTTGATGTATGATCATTCTTTTGTATTCCGTAGATGGTTGCTCTTGGAGGCTTCGTCCTCTTCTTCGGGTTCTTCGCCTTCAATGGGGGTTCCCAGGCCAGCATCTCCACCGAAGGAGACGGGGAGGTGGTCTCTGTGGCCATCGTTAACACCATCCTCTCGGGGGCTTTTGCTGCTCTAACCGCCATGCTGATCAGGAAGATTGGTTTTGCTGGGAAGTACTGGTCGCTCCTTACGACAATCAACGGTGGACTCACTGGGATGGTAAGTTTGAAATTAGAAAATTTTGAAAGTTTGAAATTAGAAAAATGAATTGATAAAAGTATTGAAACTATATAAATTCATAACTGAATTATTAATAGATAAATTGATAGCTTAAACGAAAAAATGAATTATCAACACAAACAGAAAAGTGAGGATGCTCGTAGATGGAGAGCAGAACTACATTTTTTTTTCAAACGTCAGCCTCTGTAATCAACCGTAATCAAAATAATTTTCAAAAAAGTGTTCTTAAAGTTGTAGTGTATAATAATGCTGTATTTCTCTCACACATGTGCATTTATTATCATTTATTTGGACAGCAAGTCATCATCTTTCTCACACTTTAACATCAATATGTGAGTTTGAGCTAAGCTGATCAGTTTTGTAAGGGTTAAAAGATGCAAAATGTACTTAAACGCTGAAGTGCTCACAATCATTTTCATAATTTTCTGAAAGTATTTTTTTTTCATAATAATCAGAATAACACATCCCAATCGCATTTTGTGCTTATTCTGGGGGCAATTCGATGAAGGATTTGATCTATAGATACATTTTTACTGAAACTCAAAAGAGATCCTCCTGTATTCGGAGAGATTATTATCATGCAAGCCATCCATAATATTTTCGATGAACCCCTTTTTACCAGGTTGCCATCTGCGCTGGGTGTGATGCCGTGTACCCATGGGGAGCAGCAATCATTGGTGTCGTATCAGGTGTTACCTACATCATGTGGAGCCGTCTTATGGTATCCGTGAAGGTTGATGACCCTCTCGATGCTGTCGCAGGTAGATAAAAATTCTTACTTGTTTTTTAATATTAATGCTTCCAAGGTTATGTTTGGTTGGTTGGTTGGTTGGTAGACTTTACTTATTCACTGTAAATTACAAATATCACATTGAATTGCTTTTTAAATGGGAACTTCCCCATGCAGACATTGATGAAATCTTAGCGATTGAAGAAAAATAAAATGATTAAACTGTAAAATTGTGAGCAAATTGTTACCTTTATCATGTGGAGTCGTCTCATGGTGTCAGTGAACCAACAAACTTACAAAATGGAGGTTATTTCACTTTTGGCCAAAGGTGCTGTATTTTGAACACATCACCGGCTGAATGAGTTAAATTTTGTTTCGATCCTCGACAACGTTAGCTATTGTCTTTAAATGAAATAATCCTTGCCAGGTACTCTTTTACCTCACCTGGGTCGAGTGCGCAGCATAATGTAGATGAATTTGTCAATTTATTTTCCTTTGCAGTCCACCTTGGTGGAGGCATCTGGGGTGTCTTGGCCACACCCCTCTTCAAAAGAATAGATGGAGTCTTCTTCACATTTTCAAACGAAGATCCCCCCCCCCTCCCCACACACACACACAAATACGGTACAGTACGTGCATGAGTACATCACAATATAGATGATTTTTAATGATTTTCAATGACTTTTGTTTCCCTTGCAGTTCACCTTGGTGGTGGCATCTGAGGTGTTTTCTCCACACCTCTCTTCAAAAGAGAAGATGGAGTCTTCTTTACATTTTCGACCGAAGACCCCCCCCCCACACACACACATCCCGTATAGTGCGTGCATGAGTATAGTTCAGATTCTAAACGATTTGTAGAGCGCACTATATCCTCCCGATCGATCTCTTTTCTTCCCGTTGCTGCCAGACCGAAAGAGGGCGCGACCCCGAGAATTCACAGACGACGAACATTCTGGCGTTCTTTACGAAAATATGATAGCGCCACGGTCGTGCTCGTATAATATGGGGGCAGAGCAATTATTGTGAAACCGTTCAGAATCTGAACTAGCATGAGTACAGCACGATATAGATTATCTTTTATTTTTTTAATATTTTGTTACCCTTACAGTAATCATCTGGGTGGCGGCATCTGGGGTGTCTTGGCCACACCCCTCTTCAAAAGATAAGATGGCTTTTTCTTCACATTTTCAAAGGAAGACCCCCCCCCCCCCACACACACACATACATACTGTACAGTGCGTGCATTAATACAGCACGATATGATGAATTTGTCTTTGTTTTATTGTCTTTGCAGTTCACCTTGGTGGCGGTATCTGGGGAGTCTTGGCCACTCCGCTCTTTAAAAGAGAAGATGGCGTCTTCTTCACATTTTCGAACGAAGCGTGGCAGGTACCTTTCTTTATTAGCAGCCTTTCTAGCTAAATATTTGCTAGACGATGCTTTTTATTATAAATTATTATTAATATTGGTACATTCGTTTTGTGAGTATAAACAGAATCTGATTCTGATATCTATTAACCAAATGCACTCCTCATTCTTCACGAAAACATCAAATGTGTTGTTAAACTTTTACACTCTTATTTTACTTTATAAATATTAAGTCTGTTTTTTTTTAATTTATCTTATTCGTCATAATTATGAAAGCATAAAATAATACAATGACATGGATAAGCCATGAAAGCCGACGGCTTATTTCCAACGGGGTCCTAATTACAAGTACAAACATACATTATAGAAACGAAGAAAAGTATGAAATTGAGAACAATGCACGTTTTGGATATCGCAAACATAAAGTTGGTGTTCTGTTTGATTTGATTCTATTCTTAAAATTTTGAAAAATTAAAGTTATGTCTTTCGCATGCTCCTGGACGTCAAATTATAATCAGTGATAATGACAACGGTATTTTGGTATTTTTGCAGTCGTTCGGCTGGAATCTTCTTGGTGTCTTCGTGATCAACTGTTGGACGTCCGTGCTCTCTCTCCTCCTTTTCGGTGCGATGCAGGCGTGTAAGATCTTACGTGTGTCCCCTGAGATGGAAATGAAAGGTTAGCACGTGTGGAAGCGTATTTATGTATATGCATAGGTATGTGTGTATACCTACTGGTGTGTGTATGTATGTTTGTGTGTAATCGTGACCAATTATCAGAATGTTGGAAGTCCGTATACTCTTTCATTCTCTTCGGTACGATGCAGGCATGTAAAATCCTACATGTGTCGCCTGAGATGGAAATGAAAGGTTAGTATGTGTGGAAGTGTGTGTATGTATACGTTTATGTGTGTGGTGTGGTATGTATGTATGTGTGTGTGTGTCATCAAATGTTGGACATCGGTACTACCCTCTTTCTGATTCTCTTCGGTGCGCTATAATAGGCGGGTGTCCCGTGAGATGGAAGTAAGTGTGGACGCGGATGTGTATGTGTGTGTAAGTGTGGGTTGGGTGTATATGTGTCATTGATCAATAAATACAAATACAAATACAAAAAACAATACATCAGTTGATAGACTTGTGTACTCTCACTTGTTGTCTTCGGTGTGATGTTAGCAAATATGTCCCTCGGAATGGAAATGAGAGGTTAGTACGCTCGTGTGTGTGTGTAGGTATAAGTGTGTGGGGTCGTGTTATCAAGTACTCTCGCTTCTCATTTTCAGTGCGATGCAGGCGTGTAAACTCCTACATGTCCCCCTGAAAAGAAAGTGAAATGGTAGAATGTGCTTGTGTGTGTGTGTTTATGTATATGTGTGAGTTTGTCATCAACTATTGTGCGTCTAATCTCAAGAAAAAGGGGTACTGCATTCGATCACAATTTGTTCTTTTTTGCATTGTTTCCAGGTTTGGACATCCCAAAACACGGAGAGCCAGCTTATCCTGTGGAGAGCTATGGCAGTGGATGGGAGAACGGTGCTGTTAGCAACGGTAATGGGGTACCCGCTGGTAAGTAATGATGACGTCATTTATCCGCCATGTTGATTATTTCCATGCTGATTTTGTTCTGATTCATTTGTATAGACAGAAAAATGTAAAATGTGAACGATGAAAAGCAAATGTTGACAGATGATCCCATGGGAGAAAGCTTATATACATTGGCGGTATTCCATTAAAAATTGTGTTCAAGTCAGAAAATTAAACGCAACTCGATTTTCAACCAATCAGGAACGCACTCTGTTGGACGCAACTTTTTATGTAATAATCGGGACAGGGTCTTGTATTTGATTGGAAGATATATCAATATCTTTACTTGTGTATGTTTGCATTGTTTTTCCATTATTTTCCACATCATCATCACCATCATCAACATCATCATCATCATCACCATCATCAACATCATCATTATCAACATCATCATCATTACCACCACCACCCTCACCATAATCATCACCCTCACCATCATCATCTTCACCATCGACTTTATCACTATAATCACTTCCTTTACTAGAATCATCTTCAACAACACCATCGTCATGGTCTTCCTCATCATCATCACCACCACCATCACCATCACCACCATCATCTCCATCATCATCATCATCATCATCCTCATCATCATCATCATCATCATCATTATCATCATCATCACCATCATCTCCATCATCACCATCATCACCATCACCATCATCACCATCATCACCATCATCATCATCATCCCCCTCACCATCATCACCAACATCATCATCTTCATCATCATCATCATCATCGTCATCATCATCATCATCATCATCATCATCATCATCATCATCATCATCGTCATTACCACCACCACTATCACCACCACCACCATCATCATCATCACCATCATCACCCTCACCATCATCATCTTCACCATCGACTTTATCACTATAATCACTTCTTTTACTAGAATCCTCTTCATCAACACCATCGTCATGATCTTCATCATCATCATCATCATCATCATCATCATCATCATCACTACCATCACCATCATCACCATCATTACCATCATCATCATCACCATCATCGTCATAATCATTAACATCATCATCACCATCATCACCATCATCACCAGCATCACCATCATCATCATCATCATCACCATTATCACCCTCACCATCATCACCATCATCATCATCATCATCATCATCATCATCATCATCATCATCATCATTATCATCAACATCATCCACATCACCATCATCGCCGTCATCAACACCATCATCGCCGTCATCAACATCATCATCATCATCACTAACGTCATCATTATCATCATCACCATCATCATTATCATCCTCATCATCATCATCCTCATCATCCTCCTCATCATCATCATCATAATCATCATAATTATCATCATCATCATCATAATTAAAACCATCATCATCAGCATCATCAACATCATCATCATCGATCCTCACCATCGTCATCAACTTCATCATCGACAACTTCACATCATCATCATCATCCCCCCCCCAACATACCGTCTCCACCATCTTAAATACTACCCTTGCTATCATAATCTTCATCATCGTCATAAATTTCATTATCATCATTATCAGTTATCGCCAATGTTTTCAAATTCCTAATCGCCCAAACACTACCGATTATAATGAGTTGTTTTTATATTTCTTTTTGATGATTGTAGTTTAGTTTCTTGCTTTATTTTTTGTCTTCACAGGTCAAACTAACATTGCCTTTGAGGGCGCTATAGCGATCGACAACCCCGCCTACGATGAAAAGGAGAATGGCGAAGCGGCACTTCCGCTCTAAACACTGAGATCGATAGCACTGATGGTGCTTAATTGTACACTTATCAATATGATGACTGAGAATGGATTACATCTCTTAACACCGTGACATAATACACCAGATGAAGGATGCTTGATTTCACACTACTCGCTTATGTTATTTGATAAGGCCCCGGTCACATAGGGCCCCCGGAAGCAACACGATTCAACACGACTCTTTATTCGGAGGCAGTTAACTGTGAATTAACAAAGAGTCATGTTGAATCGTGTTGCTTCCGGGGCCCTATGTGACCGGGGCAGAAGGAACTACATCTCTTAACACCGTGATATAATACAACAGATAGAGGGTGTTTGATTTCCCACTTCTCACTATGATAATAGAAAGAGCTGTAAGCACCGTGACAGATTACAAAAGATAAAGGATGTTTGATTTTACACTGCTCACTATGATAGAGAATGAGCTTCTGTAAGCACCGTGACAGATTAAAAAAGATAAAGGGTGCTTGATTTTACACTTCTCAGTATAAACAAAATTAGAAAGAGCTTCCTAGCTAAGCAACGGGACATATAGCACTTAATAAAGAATGCCTGAATCAGCACTTTTCAGCACGACACTGAATCGAAGCAAGCACGCCAAAGCACCGACGAAGATTACGCCAAGTAAAGGGCGTTTTCAAAGGCACTTTTTAGTACTTGCACGACATATTAGACCGGGCTTCCCATCTAGAACGACTGACTAAATTGACCAAATTGCAGCAAATATCAAGGGTGCTTAGTTTTACACGTTTTAATGCGATATCTAGTTTAATGTGCTATAGTTGCACCAAAGAGGTTAAACGTAAGGAGTGTTTTATTTTTTATAATATGATAATGATACTGAAATTCCACTGTGAAACACCGAACCGTATTACAGGAATTAATAATAAAAAAATGTGTGCTTAATTTGACACGGCCCATGCAAAACTTTTTAAGGAAAGGAAAGGAAAGGAGAGGAAAGATAGAAACAAAGAAACAAAGAAACATAGATGGAACAGAAGGAAATAGGAAGAAGGATTTAGTAGCACTTTGCACACGATATACTTGTAGAAATCTTGTAGAAATCGGTTAACCGTAATACTATTTATTATATTTATTGTATTTGTGAACGATTTCGTCAATATTCATTGGTGATGGGATGTAAAAAGCAAAACAATTTACAACAATATTTTACAAAATCATTGATACTCCTCTTGTACATCAATCATGAATAATAAGTAATAGAGTTAGGGTCTAATAATTCAGCAGTCATATATATGCCTCTACACCATCAATATGAATTTCTGATCGTTCATTTCATTTCATTCAAATTCATGATAACTTTTCTTTGTACAAGTTATTTTTACCATGTTTACTTTGTTAACCATTGTTATAGCCAAATAAACGATTATATTTATGTATGGTGCTATCCCCAATGTTGCACTCAGTAACACTCGAATTATAACCATTTGTATAACTGATAATACGACCAACGCAAGCCGAATGAATTAAGCATTGGTCAAGTATATCCCCTTTGTATTCCAGCACCGCGAGTAGAAGGGACAAATACTTTCGGACAAAGGAAACAACTTCATTCAAGCTTTCACAATGGCTAGAAAATTCTCTCCTTCTTATTATGCTGAAATATGTCAAACAAGCGTAACATAATGAGTAGCGAGGATACTTTATTTTGTGTGTGTATCGAGCTATTGTGAATGCCTGAATGAAGTTGTTCACTTTGTCCAAAATCCTTTGTCTCGTCTGTTCACATTGCAGAGATGCCAGTCGTTCCAGAATATACACAACGGATTTTTTTTTTATGGATTCAAGGCTTTCATAACAAGTGAATGGTCGAGAGTATGGTTGTTGCTGTTTATGTTTTATCTCACTTTTGTTTAAAGTCATTGTTTAACATTGTTTTCATTAAAAAAATTCTCAACTGCCAGATGATAGAGGTTATCTGAAAGGTTGATGTGCATATTAACTAAACTGGGAAAATATTAGGCCTTAAAATAAACGTTTAGTGCTTTAAAAAAACAAAAATGTAAAACGTCGCCTCCATAGGCTTTGCACTAGAATTAATGCATGGGTCCTATGCTTTAATTCAATGTTCATAGATATCTTGATAGTGCATGTATAACTTTCTTTATTTTTGCATCCACTGTTGGTTTTTCATCTATCTGAATATATTTAGATAGGACAGACAGCTTGGTTTGAGAATTTTTTAAATTGTGCAACTGCAATGTTAAACAGTGTCTTTAACTGCATTCATAATTTGCATTTTACTTTGCCTCATGCATATTCGAGAACGGTTGGCATCTCTGGTGAATGGCGTTGAATGCAAATATGTGACTGTGCTTCCAAATATGCCATTGGGTTAAGAATGTATACTTTTTAAACTCTAGCGATTTTTACTTTGTAAAATGCCAAATAAATCATGTATGTTTCCTAAAATACACTTTGTATCATAATGGTTCTTCTTGCAATCCCCCAGTCACGTAAAGTTAAAACCTAATTGGATACGATTGAACACGACTCTCTGTCCAGTTTTATCCCGATTATGCCCCGGTCACATAGACACCCCGATTGCACACGATTCAACACGACTCTTTATTCGAAGGCAGTTCACGGTGAAGTTAAAAAAAAGTATTGTTCAATCGTGTTCCTTGCGGCTTTTATGTGACTATGGTTAAACCTAACATATCACACAGATGACTCAACTGAACTGAATATGGGTTGAATCATGTTGAATTTGGGTTTCTATGTGTACGTGGCTTAAGATGCAAAAAAAAATGATCGTATACTTTACAGGAATCTATTTTACTTCTTTTTCACGGAATCACGTTTCAACACTGAAAAAATCCCGCTGGTGTTAAATTTAACACCAGCCGGTATCCTTATAATATGTCCACAAGAAAGAAAGCTGGAGGAAATGCAGAGGAAGGGGACAACAGAGAGAGAGAAAGAGAGAGAGAGAGAGAGAGAGAGAGAGAGAGAAAGAAAAAGAAAGCGAGAGAGAGAGGAAGAGAAAGAGAGAGAGAAAGAGAGGGAGAGAGAGAAAGAGAGAGAGAGCGAGGGAGAGAAAGAGAGAGCGAGGGAGAGAGAGAGAGAGAGAGAGAGAAAGAGAGAAAACCAAATGTAAATATGATGAAAGCAGGTCTACATATAAACTGTGTATAAGTTTTGTCCCTCATCACTATGCGGTATCCATGCGTGCAATCCTCGCTTGACACGTTTAGGTCTACTGCCATCTAGAGTTGACGAACGTACATTTGGCATAATCAATCACACTAACGTATTGATCCAACCCTGTTCTTCAATGAAATGACTTCGATCACTTTCGGACTCGGTGCGAATTTACTATCCACTTGGAAAACCATTTAATAAAATGTCTAATTAAGGTAATGGAAAGCACTTGAATAATCCGGGAGTTCTTGGACTGAAAGATAAACCATAGCACTAATTAGGACATTGAAATCTGTGAGACATTATTTTTGAGTAATCGAGCGCCATGAGTGCCATCATCATCATCATCATCTTGATTACATTTTGTCGATACAGCTTGGGAACATTGGCCATTGCGCCAAATGGTCTTAGCTATCCTCTTCTTGCTAATCATGCTAATAATGATAATAATAATACATACCATTTATTAGGCGCTTAATACGGATGTTTCTAAGCGCACAGTATTCTGATTATGAAAAGATTATGAACCGGTAAATTAAGTGAAGAAAAGGAGGAGGAATAAAACAATAACAAAATATTCACAAACGTTGATACTCCTATGTTAAGAGGGTGGTACAAGAAGTTAAGACATTTTAGCAAGAAGAGAAGAGACAAGACCATTTCTTTCAAATGGTCCATGGTAGCTTGTAAACCAACATGAAAACAAATTCTTATCTTGTATATAATTGATCTTGTCATCCTGTTTAAATATGTTTTAATGAATACATAAATGAATAAATAAGCAACCAATATCACTGTGGGCGGAAGGGACAAATGATTTGAAGCATTCATAATATAGCTAGATGTGCGCAAAATAAATTTCTTTGTCACCTTATTCTGTGGAAAAATGTCGAACAGTCGACGCACATTATTAGCAAATAAAGTTATATCTTTCTTTTAGATTAATATTTCCAATTCATTAGCACATTCATGCGCGCACCCAGGATTTTGATACCCGGGGGACTGAGCACAAATTTGGCGCCTCCCGACTGAGCTGACCAGCAAAAAAAAAATGAATAAATAAAAAATAAAAACATAAAAATAAATAAATAAAAAAGGTCATCGCCTAAAATTTGGCGCCCTCTATCAGCAATTTCGCGCCCCCTTATAAGCACTTTTTGCTTTTAGCCATCAAATTTTGGCGCCCCCTAGCTCTGACCCGGGGGGGGGGGGGCCCCAAACCCCCCCCCCCCCCCACGGTGCGCGCATTAAATTTTGGTAACCCTTGGTCTTAAACCATTGTCAATGTCTATGATCGTGCCAAATATACCGAAAATCCTAAAATTGGCAACCATTTGTCAAAGGTATTCGATTGATATTTCCAATTCATTAACACATTTTAGTAACCTTTAGTTCCAAACACAATGTCGTGGCTTTAATCGATTTGTTAATGACCAAAATTTGTACACCCTCCATTATCCATTCTTCACACTGTATTCCGTGACGTCACAATGAGTGTTTGACATTTGATTATAACATATGACGTCATAAGAGTTTTGATCGGAATAAATTCCGGTGGTAGCTTTTTTCATTTCAGTCATTGTCTTTATGGTCAAAAAGCTCTTTCCTAAAATATTTCATCATTTTGATCATTCCTTTAAAACCTCTTTACTGAAAATTTTTCCTTTTTTGATGGGAAAATTATATGCATTATATTTCATAATATGAAATACATCTAGGCTAATTTACAAATTAGTCCAGATGGGCGCCATTTAGGTGTATGAAATTAAAAGCATTAGACGAATTAAAAATCCGGGGCTACATAGCTAATGATGTTTCCTTGCATGTCTTTGCGAGAAGTTAATTCCTTCAATAAGAACATTTTGACTTCTACTTTCTTTAAAAAGCGAAATGCCCATCGACTGATTTTGGGGGTTAAGTGACCGTATGTAAAATTCTAGACTTTACAGGTTTGTGATTAAAACTCTTTTGATTCTAAAGTTTGAAACATTGATTTTGTCATTATCGGGTCACCATAGATAGCTTTGCTCATTTCACTCAACTGGCATAATAATTGTAACAACATTGTGCGTTCATAATTTCTTTATTCAAGATGGAATGATTATTGGTTTTTGTTACATTAAAATCAAATTTTCCTAATTTATAACACTCACGCTCGCTCTAATTGGGTGACTTAAACCAACGTCATAAGTGCCTACATAAAATAAAATGAATTTGTACATCATACCAATATGGTCGTCATTAATATCTTAGCTCTTTTCATTCAACTGGCAAAATAACTGTGACAATATTGGGCGTTCATAGTTTCTTTATTCACGATACAACTGTCATTGTTTTTGCTTTACATTAATATAATTTTTGTTTCGAATGAAGTAAAAAAGAGCTTGAGCTTTCGATCCTAGCAGAATCTTAATCTTAAGCTAAATGACAAGGAAATGAAGTGAACACACAAGTATATAGAAAAATCTAAACGAGGAGATGGAGAGAAAAACAGAACAGGATGTGATGGGCAGCCAATCACAGAGCAAGGAGGGAGGAATAAAGGAACTCCATTTTTTTCATAATATTTGTCGCCACACTTTCGCGCGCTTTAATTGGGTGACTTAAACCCACCTTATCATAAGTGCGTACGTAAAATGAAAATGAATTTGTATATCATAACAATGAGTACCCTCTTTACGCCAAGTGTTTTATTACGTAACACTTAAGTGATGAGCCGTTTACGGCGACGAAGTAAATATCACTATCGATTTTAGATTTAATTACAATTAACGGCACCTTTTGAGGGTAAGAATATTATTTGTGGATTTTAAGTGCGTATTGGGTGGCTTGACGTGGCACAAAGGCCGACTCACACCTTTCCGTTTTTAACCTGCGTCTGCCCAGTGTTTTTGAAAATTAAAAACGCTCCCTAGACGCGCAGCGTACGCTGATCAGACGGTGGACCGACGTTCAACTTGCATTCAAGGAGCATACGCCGGGCATCGGTCCACCATATGACCTGCGTTTTTGTGCGTCGAGAGAGCGTTTTTTAATCTCCAAAAATGCTGGGCAGACGCAAGCTAAAAATGCATAGGTGTGAGTCGACCATTACGTATAGACAGGCGTCATTGAAAAATCAAACAGCTAATGCCCCGGCTGTACTTTCTAAAATTAAAGATTGCACTTTAACACTGTATTTTTAACTTTGTGATTTTGTATTTGTATTAAAAAACAATCAAATCAGTAATTCTAAAGTGTATTCACGTGGTTGCTTACCTAAAAGTTTCCTGGAATACCTTTTTAACATTATTTTTAGAATTATTTCTAGAAGCTTTCATTTTCCGTTCTTCATCGGCTACAGAAAAATGGGAAAGATTATGCAATACATTTCACATAATTCTAAAGTTGATTTGATAACATTTGGTATAAATATTTTGAAATATTAATACAGGAAAAGTAACTATTTATGTTTAAATTATCAATATTAAATCCATCGAATATCTGCAAATCAAGAATAATAAGTAGCAAGAATATTGCTACTGTCTATAAGTTGCAATAGATAACCAATTTAAGTCAGTGGTGCGTATCACATATTGATTGATTGATTGATTGATTGATTGATTGATTTGATTTGATTTCTGCGTTCAAATGAATGATTTACAATACAAACATTTAACATAAATACATAATATAAATAAATAGTATATCTTAACATACATAGAACAGTAATATAAAAAAGAGAAACAAGGTATCAACTTACTTTAAATAAAGTAAGGGAACGCAGGAGACCGTCATCATGAGTGGTGAAGCTTGACGTGGATGACGGCCTCAATTATCGTCGTAATCACAGACTGTCAGTCAATCTTATTGTTAAGCAGTTTTTATTGATTTTGAATTGATCACACTTATCTTGAAACGCCCCTACACGATTTATCATCATTATTATCATCATCATCATTATCATCATCATTATGAGCACCACTATAATCATCAGCATCACCATCATTATCATCATCATTATGAGCACCACTATAATCATCAGCATCACCATCACCATCACCATCATCATTATCATCATCATCATCATCAGCATAATCATCATCGTCATCATCATCATCATCAGTATCATCATCATTATGAGCACCACTATAATCATCAGCATCAGCATCACCATCACCATCATCATTATCATCATCATCACCATCATCATCATCATCATCATCAGCATCATCAGCATCGTCACTATCACCATCCTCTGTCATAAAATGTATCACCATCCTCTGTCATAAAATGTATCATCATCATCATCATCATCATCATCATCATCATCATTATCATCATCATTACCATTATCATCTTCATTATTACTGTCCTTATTATTATTATATTGATTATAATTATAATAATAATATAGAGCTCTTCTGAGCCAGATTCCACATGATGCGCTCAAGGCGCAGTGAAGGAAAATTCAAGGGAAGTGAAAAGTTAAAGGAGGAATATTCATGGCGTAGATAATATTGGAAAACATCTGCAAAGTTATGGGTTTTTAGAATGTTTTGCAACATTCATATACAGATTCCCGGTGGAAGTTCATCCCATGAATAGGTTATTAGTATGAACATGATGAATGTTTTAATTAGTCATTATGATAATAACAACACCACATATTGTTACTGCAAATTCTTCTGATTTATATCTTTGTTGTGTGTTTTTATTCAATGGTGATATCTTGGAATAACCCAAATCTCTTGACAAAATATAATCTAACATAAATCTCACAGAAGTTGCCCAAAACCATAATGTTCGTGCTCTGTGCTCTTGGTAAACAAAGTGTGACTGAGGGCTTAAATCTTTTTGATAATTGCGTTCGTCCAGGTGGGCCAAGCAAAAATAGAAACAGGGTCGTCATATCTACTTTAAAAGTACAGTCTTAGAGCATTGCCAGGGGGAATACAATCGGCAACATAGACCCCATTCACATTTCATTGTCGAAAAAGGACTTTCGCTAAGCTAGTTTACCAAACCCGTTCCAACGATCGGTTTGCGAGCGTTCACATCTCCGCGCTAACGAAGTGGACTTCACATAAAGTGGATTCGTTGTGGTGACGATTGATAAACAGGTGGTTCAAATACCTCCCTCGCAATCTTCCAGCGTATATATTGTTGGTTACGTCATTGCTCTTTTCCCACATTGTCTCTACATTCCGCGAGCACTGACAGCACAGCGAAAACAGCCAGTTACTTGGCAAATTCAGGGTGAAATTTACAACTGAAAGCCGCCTCACAAAATTCTCGGAAGGTGCAACGCGTTCACACGTACCACTAATGGCCGGCTCACACCTTTGCGTTTTTAGCTTGCGTCCGCCCAGCGTTTTTGGAAATGCTCCGTGGACGCATAGCACACGCATATCAGACGATGGACTGACGTTTGGCTCGCGCTTAATGAGCGTACGCCGAGCGCCAGTTCACCGTATGACTTGCGTCTTTGTGCGTACAGGGAACGTTTTTATTCTAAAAATACGCTGGGCCGACGCAAGCTAAACACGCAAATGTGTGAGTTGGCCTTAAGCTAGCTTCTGTTAAATAGAATTCCACTAAAATGGTTTAACGCCGTAGAGTGAAATTGTGAACAGGGTCAAACTACTTAATATCTGTCAAACTGTCGGTGATGTTTCGCGCAGGGCTGGCCGAAAGAAGTCGGAAGTTGGTCATACCTTTTTGAATTACAGCGTTCCAGATGTGTGGACAGTGCGTTACCAACTGTTGGACATTTTCTTGAACAAAATTAAAGAAGTAAAAGGTTTATTATTTAGGTTTAGAAAAAGGGAAGAGATGTGCTTTGTTTTCACATCTTTTCAATGACACCAATCGGGCGAATTTATTTCTGAAATTTTCCAATTTTCGGAGATTCTCATTAACAATGACTAAATAAAGTGAAAGAAGATTTTATACCCCGAGGATATGATCATAAAACCTGTCTACTGATTTCGGAAAATGTATTCTTCATATAATTATGAAGTGTTTTTCATCTGAAGTAGTGCATTTTCATGTGTCTCGTACAACATATTGAATTTTGCACCATTCTATATATATTCATGTGGGAGTGTCGTGGTGTAGTGGTTCGGACACTCGTCTCTTAACTATAGGGTCGGTGGTTCGAATCTCACCCAGGGCGCTAATTTCCTTCAGCAAGAAATTTACCCGCACTTTGTTGCACTCGACCCAGGTGAAAAATGGGTACCTGGCAGGAATTTATTCCTTGGAATGCTTGAGCGCCTAACTGGCTTGCTCGGCAGTTATAGCCAGAGTAATAATATGGAACCTAGTATCAAGTGCAGTAGAGTATATGCATATAATGATTGCACTATATAAATGGACCTATTATTATTATTATTATTATAAAAAGAACGAATTTCTCCTGTGTTAACTTAGCATTCTATTGACCTGCCCCATTTTGTTATTTGGATAATATGGTACGACAGATCTTAAACGCCTGGTAACTCAGGTTTTAATCGGGTTACCAGGATGCAATAATCGTGGTTTATTTATGTCGTTTTAGGCATTTTCCGAAACATTTTCCCCCTTCTGATATTTTTATGGTTGTACAGATGTCCTTGTTCCGTTTCATGTAGTATTGTTTTGTGTATTTCCTTTGTTCATAACCTACCCTAATTAAACACTGATCTTCCGGGAACCTTAATTACAAGCTATACTTTCTTTCTTTCCAGCACAATGCAGCCTTATTAAATCGATTTCCTCATTCTGTCTATCAATATTGTAATTTTGTATATTTCTATATTCTTCTGCTTTAAAAATTTTTTTTTTTTGTGTGTGTGTATTATGATGTCATGATTGATCTTGTCAAAGGCCTTGGACAAGTCCAGGAATATAGCAACTGTATGTTCACGATTATCAATTGCATTATATAAATTATCGATACATTTTAAAATAGCTTGAGATGTGCTTCGATTTTCTCGAAAACCAAACTGTGATTCAGAAAAAACATTATCTGTGGTTTAAGTATGGGAAGCCAAAAGTGCCAAAACTTAATTTACAATGTATAATTTTTATATTAATTGCTCTCTTTTCCCATGCTTTAATAATGTAGAAAACTATTGAAGTTTTATTCCGAGACAGTTTTGAATACTATGAGTGTCAAATGTGCTGGTAAATTAAACATCGACTGCTATAGATTCAAGCCTCTTTTGGCTTCCCATACTTAAACCACATATTTAAACCAGGGTTAACTTAGTCAATGTATTAGTCAATGTATCACATTGTATTAATTTGAATTTTGTCAAAACAAACTGTATAAAATTTGTATGTCAGATTTAATTACTGTTGAAATGCTTAATCAAAAGATGAGAAGATATAGTTTTCATGATTTTACTTTAATTTGTAAATGTGTTTTCCCTAAAGCCTATAGTCACATATAAAAGTCCTGACTCTAATCGATTCTTAGTTCATTTTAGTCCAATGTGACTGAGATCTGAGTTATTGAATTCCTCTTTGTTCATGGGCAATTATGTCCCTCCCTCCCCCAAACATGATAAGAAAGCAGTGCCTAATAATTTTTATTCTGACTTTTTTTTGGTGGAGGCGCCGTAGTGCAGTGAATCTGGCTCTCGCCTTTCAACCAGAGGGTCGCATTTCGAGTCCCGCCCATGGCGTTAATTTCCTTGAGCAAGAAATTCATCCACATTGTGCTGCACTCAACCCAGGTAAGGTGAATGGGTACCTCGTAGGAATATTTATTCCTTGAAATGCCATGTGCGCTGGTGTACGCCGGGCTAAAGCTAGGGTGATAGTATTAAAAAAAAAGCGCCTTGAGCACTCCGCAGAGTGGATACGTGCGCTAGATAAATTGCCTATATTATTATTATTATTATTTATTATTATAATTATTATTATTATTATTATATAAATAGTAAGTAGACCATCCTTTTTCATGTGACTCATTCATGTTAATGAAAAAAAAAATTATGGAAGTCTTTGTATTCATAATCCTAGAATGAATTATTTATGTGTTCCCCACTTAAAGTGATCACAATAATAATAATAATAATGAGCTGCTTTAATCCCTAACCGCTCTACAATTACAACATTATTACCCTGGCTTTAGCCCGGCATCCACCATGCAGCGCACTTGGCATTTTAATTAATAAATATTCCTACCAGGTACCCATTCCCCTCACCTGGGTTGAGTGCAGCACAATGAATTTCTTGCTGAAGGAAATTAACGCCCTGGGTGGGACTCAAACCTACGACCCTCTAGTCATGACCACTACACCACGGCGCCTCCACAAATTGATCTAAGAACGTGCAAAATATAGATACTGCGTATTTGGGGGCAGCGTTAATCAGGTTAATCATGCCTCAACTCTTTAGTCATGTTGAATCGTAATGAATCGGAGCTTCCATTGGACTGAGGCTTAAAACTGAATCTTTATATTGAAAGCTTAAAACATTAAATTAAGGTGGCTCTTACAACCATAAAATAGGATGAAAGAAAGAGAGAAAGAGTGAGAGAGAGAGAGAGTGTGTGAGAGAGAGAGAGAGAGAGGGAGAGAGAGAGGAAGGGAGGGAGGGAGGGAGAGAGAGGGGGAGAGAGAGACAGAGAGAATTTGAGTTTTATTGCGTGTATCATTCAAATTTAAATATCTACGCCAGGAGAAGAAAAAAGAAAGAGGACCGACTTTTAACATCATCCTGGGGCCGATTGCTCAAAATGGTCTTAGCTATCCTCTTCTTGCTAAGACGTCTTGACTTCTTGTGCCACCTCGTAACATAGACATTAGCGTAGGTACGACTAAGTTAAGAGGGTGGCACAATAACTTAAGACGCCTTAGCATGAAGAGGATAGCTAAGACTATTTTGAGCAACTGGCCCCAGAACATCATCTGAATGACACGACAGGGGATCGAACTTGCAATGAAGGAACCAACCCAAGTCAATAGTAAAATTGTCACAAACATCTTGATTACAGACACACAGTTTTATTCAACCCTTTCGGGACGATAGAACACATTTTGTGTCTTTGGTTCAATCCCTCAGATACATGAGAAGAAAGCGAGAAAAAATATATACCAAATCGTACAATTTGCTGTTTTTCGCAGAGATATTTTTAGATAAAATAATCACTAAGATTGTCAAAAATCCTTAAATTGGCAGCACATTAAATGTTTAAAAATCCTTACTCTTCTCACAAATTGGCATCTTTACTATTTCAATACATTTTTGGGCAATGAACATTCAATTTGGTAATATTCTATCTAATCGGAATATTGTAAAAAGATGATTAAGAAATTGTAGTGTTGCCAACTTGGTAAAGGAATAGTGATTTCATTTTTTGCAAAATAATTCCTGTCCTGAATGGGTTAATGGAATTTCAAAGAGATGTCAAAGTGATTCATCCTAAATCTCATTAAATCTAGCAATGACGCGGATATTTGTTATTACCCCCTTCTTGTATATAAATATTATCAAACATTGTCGAATGTTCCAGTCAAACCTTGCTTTAGAACGTCACGACCATGATGCCCTTCATGGAAAGACATTCATGGAGAGAAAATTATATTTTCTGTGACGTTTGTTTTTTGTCTTGCATGGTCACAAGCGTGACGCTTTAAGCTTGTGACCATGCAAAACGAAACGTCACAGGAAAGATTTAGTGCGCGAACGGAACCTTTTAAAGACATTGTCACACATAACAAAAATGTTGTCTAAAAAAATATCAAATCGAACCGCCTGACCTATGTCATTATATTCAGATTGATGAAAAAACAACAACAAATAATGCAAAAAAAAAAGAAGGAAACAATACAGGCACTATAGCAATATATCTATGATGAAAATTAAACAAAGCGTCCGCTGCCGCTTTATTACTGGACAGCGTGCCTATGTGGGTTGTGTTTTTATTCTACTTTTTTAATCACAAAGCGTTGATTTTGAAGCCTATTTTTTACCGTATATTTTATGTACATATCAACCATTAATCTAGCGATTTTTTAAACGAAAACAATGTTGAAAAATGTCTTTAATAAATCATCGTACTTTATAAAAAAAAAGAGTAATAACTACAACCTGCCCAAATTTTTGTCCAGTGCGTATAAGATATTATTTCACAATCTAATGCAATATGATCAGTCACTTATTTGTTTTAAAGCTGTCTCGAGAAGTAACTAATATACGCCCATGCAGTCGGAAACCTCTGTTTGAGGCTGCAGGGTGCGTATAAACAAGGTCGTCGATTTTCAAACACTTTTTAGCGCTTATAATTTTCTGACAAGACAAAAAGAGGGAGGGGTGCACTTTTATACCATTCTTATTTTTTCACCTATAAGGTATATTCAGCTCAAATTCTAAATTAGGGTGGCTTTCGCACCCTTCATATTCTGATATTTACCTGGATAAAAGTCTTGATATTGGTATTAACACTAGACAAATAGAGTGGATTAATTCGTTCGCCTACGCTGGAATAAAACATAAAAAATATTTCAATTTAAAGGCCGATTCACATCTTTGTATTTTTGCTTGCGTCGGCCCAGCGTTTTTGTAATAATTAAAAGTACAACATGATATAAACTATTTTCGAAAAGTTAAGTCGAACAGAGACAATAGACCCGTACAGCTTGTATTCAATTGTGCGGACACAACAATGACAGGTCGGTTTCGATTTCAATAGCATTACAAAGAACCATTGAAATTGCGTTCGACTTAACTTTTCGAAAATAGTTTATATCGTGTTAAACCATCTCTCTACGTAGACTAGACGCCTATAAGACGGTGTACGAACGTCAGTCCATCGCATGATTCAAGGGAGCATTTTGAATGTTCCAAAACGCTGGGCCGACGCAGGCCAAAAACCCGAAAGTGTGAATCGGCCTTGAAGCATACAATCATCTTATTTGTGTAACGAAGCTGTCTTTAGAAATTAGCTTTCATTCCAGTGTTCCTTATAATAATTATTTTGCCATGCATTATAGAAAATTGCCGTATTTTCCCGAAGTTTCAATTAAGTTTGGTTTGATATCCGGAAATTTTGTGTAAAAAATTAACATAAACGAAATGCAGAATATTGACAAAAACTATATTTTCGTTAATACTATAAAATAACTTATTTAGCTTTGAGGAGTTCAGTATTTTGAAAGAAAATTCTGACGACATATCTGGCGTCAATTTTGCCTACCCTTGGAAGCTCAATGACCTGAACCCTGCCCCTCCACCCTTTGCGAAGAAACGGCTAATATACCGTATGTAGATATATATTACAAACATCAATCAATCTTATCAATATCATCTATTTCGTCAGAACACTCAACATGCTCAATAACTTTTTAGATGTTTGCTAAAGTTTTCCGATTCTTGAATCATCCGATTACTATACATTTTTGTTACTTCTATCTTTTAAAGTATTTTGTACACATAATTAAGAATACAATACTGAATAAGAACATATCACGAAAGGAAGCTAACGAATAAACCTAAGAAATGAAATAAAATAAAAGAATATGACATTGTGCTTGAAATAGCGTTGTTTGCACACTCTCAAGGATGATTTGTCTCTTTTTGAAGAATATCACGCCCCTCATTGAATTTCCAATTGATTCTATCTAATTGCTTTCTATTACGTTGATGACTGTGCAACCTTTATAGTTGCCTGTAAATTTCCTGAACAACACCGATAATACCGACATCTCATCCCACTTTAGGATGACAAAGCGATGAGAAATGAAATACATTAATAATTATCTTCTGTTTTTACCGCTCACAAACACTTACAACGACTCAGGAGATATTTAGTGATAATCTTCCCTTTTTTTTATAACCACCTGCTTCTCATCGCTTCATCGTATTTTATTTTTGGAATCTAAGAAAATATCCTTTGATATGTTTTCTTGAATGAGTTTTTGAAAACAAGATTACCCGCAAGAAGAAGATGAAAAATAGCCGAAGGATAACCACCACGCCTTTTAATCATGCCTTTTATTTTAGGTGTTTGAAAAGAAATTGTAATAATCTTTGCGAAAGAAGGAAACAACATTTTTAGAATGGGGAAAGGAATAAAGTAAAACTCTCGAGGATCTTCCTATTTAGTGGATACACGTCATCCAATTGCAGGGATTAGATTAATTTCATTTAGATTCATTTCATCATAATCATTATCAGCTTGGACGAAATTCTGTTTCGAAAATCTCTTAATGATCATAATGAGGTCACAATAATTTGTATTTTTTAAAAAATTTATACTGTAATATTTAGCACAATCTATCTTTTGAAATACAAAATTATTTTCGAATCTTTCCGCATGAAATAAAATTAGATGTTTTAGTTTCAACTATTCTTTAAAATAACACTAATTCAGGAAAGAGTTGGGACCAGTAAAATGGCTTTGTTATCTGGAATTTTGTTAAATATATTCAATCTTGCCATAGCGAGATCCTATTGTACAAACTACCTACAGAACAATGATAAAAAAAAATACCGAGTATCATTGAATAAGATGTTCGATAATTGCATAGGATTATTTTTCATGACGTCATTCGTAGATGTACGCACTACTCTACGGATGACTGCTGATCTTTCACAGGTGTCATCAGCACCAGGGATTATCATTGACTCAATGGAAGGGTCACCAGTCGTTGGTAGAGTTGTGCGTACCTCTATCTTTATGAAATTCAACCCGGGGTTGAGCTTCATAAAAATGTGCGTAAATCTATGCACTACACTACAGGAACGACTGGTGATCATTTCTCAGGTGTGATTTAGCGCTAGGAATTATAATTGAGTCAAGGAAAGGGTCACCAGTCCTTGATAGAGTTGTGCGTACCCCTATTAACAGTTTTATAAAATACAATACGGGGTTGTGTTTCATTAAGTTGTGCGTAATTACACGCAATACTCTATGAACGACTGGTGATCATTTCTCAGGTGCGATTCACCGCCAGGGTTCTCACTGAGTACAAGAAAATGTCACCAGTCGTTCTTAGACTGCACGTACATCAGTAACAGCTTTATAAAATACAATACGGGGTTGTGTTTCATTAAGTTGTGCGTAATTATACGCAATACTCTATGAACGACTGGTGACCATTTCTCAGGTGCAATTCACCCCCAGGGTTCTCACTGAGTACAAGAAAATGTCACCAGTCGTTCTTAGACTGCACGTACATCAGTAACAGCTTTATAAAATACAATACGGGGTTGTGTTTCATTAAGTTGTGTGTAATTATACGCAATACTCTATGAACGACTGGTGACCATTTCTCAGGTGTGATTCACCGCCAGGATTCTCACTGAGTACAAGAAAATGTTACCGGTCGTTCTTAGATTGTACGTACATTTTATTTATTTATTTATTCACCATTCTTAGGTTGGCTGTACGTACATCAGTAACAGCTTTATAAAATACAATACGGGGTTGTGTTTCATTAAGTTGTGCGTAAGTATACGCAATACTCTATGAACGACTGGTGATTCTTTGTCAGGTGCGATTCAGCTCCAGGGGTTCTCATTGAGTGTAGGAAAGGTTCATCAGTCGTTCTTAGAGGCGTTTGTTTCTATTAACAGCTTTATGAAATTCAACCCGTGGATGCAATCAGAAATCTGTGAGTAAATCTACGCATGACTCTACGAACGACTGGTGTTCCTTTCTCAGATTTGATTTTGCCTCAAGGGGTTATAATTGAGTACAAGAAAGAGTCATCTGTCGTTCTTAGAGTTTCAAGAACCTCAGCTTTATGGAATCAAACCCGGGGTTGCGTCTGATGAAGCTGTTCGTATATATACGCACGATTCTATGTACGACTGGTGATCCTTTCTAAGGTGCGATTCAGCTATAAGGGTTAGGTAGGAAAGTGTCACCAGTCGTTCGTAGAGTTTTGCGTATCTCTACTTACTGCTTTATGATATACTGTACATTCCAGGGGTTTGTTTCATAAAGCTGTTCGTAGATCTGCGCACGACCCTAGCTCGGTACGAACGACTGGTGACCCTTTATTAGGTGTGATTCAGCATCAGGGGTTATCATTGAGTGCGAGAAAGGGACGCCAGTCGTTCGTTAACCTGCGTACACATCTTGTAACAGCTTTATTAAATACAAGCCAGTGATGTGTTTCATAATGTTGTTCCTTGTTATACCCACTACTATATGAAGGACTGGTTATCCTTCTTTAGGTGTGATTCCGCGTTATCATTGGGTTCAAGAAAAGGTCACCAGTTGTTCGTAGAATCGTGCGTTCCTCTGCTTAATGCTTCATGCAGTACAAACCATATGTTCAAAAGTGAACCCCAATACGATGCCGACATTATCATCTCTACGTAAGCCCCCTTTGGTCATTTAGACACGCATAATGTGGGCCAACGTTAAACGAGTCGCTCGTCCAAATACTTGATTTAAGGGGAACCACCATGGAACTATTGTGCTACTAGTAAATAAAGAAGAAATGACCTGAACGAAGTGAAAGTTTGATCAAAATAGGAATCTCCGTTAAACAATTATGAAGTCAAAATAATATAACGATTCCTGCTGCAGCTACTGTGGATCCCTTGTGTCCTCAACTTTAAAGGAACTTGTGGCGTCTTGTCAGACAATTTTCCATTCATTATGTAAACAAAAATTTCATGTTTCCTTTTTTTCCCAATTGCAGAAAAAAAATCCAGGACTTCCAGGGCTTCAGCATAAAATGTCTCTATCATTTCCACCTGTAATATTGTTGAATCCATCTTCAAAATTTTCATGTTTAAAGTAAATCGGGGGTTTTCCACTCGTATGTCACAATCTCAAGGATGCAATGGCATTATTTGAAAATGAAAATTCATCACTTTTTGACGGATTCTAAGTTTTTGATCAATTTGTTTATTTGTTCATGTGAGTTTTCTTCATTCATTAATTTCATGGTGATTCCAGGGGCTGGTTCCCCTTAAACGCTAAAAGCTTTGATCTCTCATGATTTCACCCTCAGCAATGACCTCAAAGGCGCAATCACATCTTTGCCTTTAAAGTCAACGTTCGTCGAGTGTTGACGAAATTTGGGAGACGCTACGTGAACACAGAAATATGGCTTTAAGACGCTTGGCTGATGGGCCCATTGAAGGCGTGCGGCCTGCGCTTGAGGTACACATTGGTTAATGTTAAAAAATAATAACAAATTTTATTTACAGAGCGCACGTGTGATCTCTGCAGTGTACCCTGGCTTTAGCCATCGCCATTCACGCACCAAAACCAATAAATATTGGTACTATCTATCCATTTACCTCTCCTGGGTTGAGTGCGGAATATTATGGATAAATTTGTTTTGTGAAAGAAATTAGCACCATGGATGGACTCGAACAGCGAACAAGCGCGTAGCTAGGGGCTTGCATAGGGTCGGGCGCCCCTCCACTGAAATATGAAAACCATGAACATATGGACAAAATGCTTAGAAACAAGTAGAGACTGAAGGGTTTGCCCCCCTTCAGAAAATAATGATGTTCGCCTCGTACAAATGCAATCATGGCTACTGGCCTGGAGACCCTCTAGTTCAAAGGAAAACGTCATCCACTATATCACGACGTTTCAGCGTTAGCTAAGCGTATTTCCTCCATCTGCGTTCACAAAACACATTTCAAATATCACAGACGCTGGATGGACGTTGGCCATAAACGCAAAGGTATAATTACGCCTTTAAAGATCGCTCTTCGGGCTTATCGGATTAACCTTTTCGTTCCTCAATTCCAGACGGATATCAAACATTGAAATCGAATTGCTGGGACATGAAGGGTGAAATAAAATTGTAGCATACGTTTGCTCTGGTAAGAGTCAAGTTTACGGGGCTCCTAAATACTGACAACAACAGGCCATTTGCGCAATGAAGTTTGCCACCTGGAGGGTGTTTCATAAAGCTTGTCGCGACGACTTTTAGTCAGCACTAACTAAGTCCAATTATATCCTTTATTTGATCTCAGACTGTTGCTATGGTAACTCTCGGCGAATGAATGCTGTCACTTCGACAAAACCGCTCTTGAAATTTGTGATTTAGGACGTGACGTTCGTGACCAAAACTGCAGAGTTTTTTTACCCAGGACCCAAGGTTTGTGACCTCGAGCGTAAAGTTTGCGAACTAGGACGCTAAATTCACGTCCTAGGGTCGCGAACTTCACGATACTGGTTGAAGGTCACAAACTCCCAATTTTGAATCGAAAATTCCATGACCAGGGTTGCAGTTTCCTAAAGCTGTTCGTCTACGCACGACTCAACGGACGACTGGTGACTGCACTATAGTGGCCCTATTGGACATGAGATTAGTGATCACCGGTCGTCCGCAGACGTTCCTTCGTAGAATTACGAACAGCTTTATGAAGCACAACCCTGGTTGCAAACTTCACGCCGTACATGACAAACCGTTGACTGTGTCGAAGGAGCTTCCATAGTATAGAGATCTGGAATGATGACGAGTGAATCAAAAGTCTTAAGATGAAATATGATTCGCTATTCCGTAGATTCCACATTTTTTGTGGTTTGTTGAAACAATTAAAAACTTAGCACAAGTGTAAAATCAATTAAGGTTGTATTACAATTCAATTCATATTTCACCCCAAACATTTTGACGATATAATCTCTTTTCCCTAGGGAAGTAGATAATTGAAAAAGAAAATATCAATTTCACTGATAGCATTCATTATCATCTTCACACCATTCGTGGCTATTGTATGCAAATATCATGCCCACCGCGTCAATCAGCGACCATCATTTTAACCCCTATAATGATCTCCTACATTAAGATGATATTTCTCCCGAATCCACCGGATGAAAAACATATCAAAAAAGCTCACAAGGGTTGATCGCTTCTCACCGATAGATAGATAGATGGACGAGTTTCCGTCACGGGTGAGGGATTTGGTTTGTTTAATTACCATGGCAACGAAAGCGCGCCAATATTTGAGGAGGCGAGGTGGTGCATCGGGGTTGGAGAATGATCGGTGGTTTGGCCGGATGTTGGCTAATGAAATCGACACGGAGCCTGTCACATTCCCCGATCAATGAACTCATCGCTCCTCATCTGTTCTGGAATTCAATTGTACGTTTGACACAGTTTCGTAATAAGTTCTTTTTACGTCACGTATGTATTTTTGGATATATCCTCACCTGTGATTACAGTTTATGCATTTCCACATACAAACCCGTGTGTATAAACAAGTTTTGTTTATTCATCTGTATATTAATCCATTTATTTATTTGTTTATTTAATTATTTGTTTATTCATCCATTTACTTACTATTTCATCTACTTATTGATTAATTCATATATTTATTTTACATCTTGTCTATTCATCTATTCTACTACTTATCAAACGTTATTACATCCTTGGAAGCACATACTGCGATCAATAAACGCATCGCTCCTCATCTGTTCTGGAATTCAAGTGTACGTTTTACACACTTTCGTAATAAGTTCTTTTTACGTCATATACATATTTTTTTTTTATATGTCCTCACCTTTAATTACTAGTCCTGTTCCAAAATCATTTATTTCCGCATACAGACCCACATATAGAAATAAATGTTGCGTTTGCAATTGTATAGTTATCTATTCATTTGTATGGAAGTTTATTCAAACATCATCGACATTATACTGTCAACATTCTGTTTATATTACATTCGTGTATGTCAATCATCTGAAGTTCCCATCATATTCTAAAGAGAAATGCGTCACAACTGTTCAGTGTATAAATAGGGAGGCTATATTTCTTTCCTAATCAAGAAGCTATTGTAGACATGGTAGAACATTGAAGGAAATCGTTTTTATTGGCCTAATTCATTTGTCTTATCGGCTCAGAGTGTTATCTCTTCCAGATAGTTTGTGCATGGACGTCCTTGGTTTGTGGAACTGAATGCAAATCGGAACCTACAGGCTTGAAGTGGGTCGGTTAATAAAATCGATTATACGGCAGTCACAGACAGCCAACATTGCCAGTCACCAGACATTTCCTTAGCTTCGTACCAGAATTAGGATGGTACCCACTATCTATTGTTTTAGGGCAAGACAGTATTGGTTCTGGAGGTAATTACTATTGAAAGGAGCAAAGTTGGTATTCAAATCTTTATAAAAAAAAAAACACCTATTTTCACCGACCCCTTGGTTTTCGTGAAATTGATTTTCATGAAGCATCAATAGCTATGAATCCCGAAATTTGGATTTTTACTACATACGATAATAAAAGTTAATCATCTAAACTACGACGAAACTTTGATGCTGTTTACACTGAGATGTAGTTAACGAAACTTTAAGTTAGTGAAAAACGGACAGTTCTTAAATGGTTTTGCCCTCTATTGCTTTGTTGTGTCTGCAGCTGTGTATGGACGGTCGGGTACTTATTGATGTATGTGTGTGTGCATGTTTGTTTGTTTGTGAGTTTGTGTGTGTGTGCAAGTCGGTTTGTGTGAGTGGTGTGTATGTGTGAGTGTGTTTGATTTAGACAAAATGATTGAGATTTAAAGAATGTATCCTCTAGCTACCAACCGAAGTAGAGAAAGGGGAAAGGACGTTTAAGGGACTCGCTAATATGAAATTAATTGATTGATAGCCGCCATTGTACGTCAATTACGAATAATTAAGCCATCTCTTGGTCAATTGTCGCGTAATTTCCAACACCATCGCTCAGAGCTGTGAAATTTCATTAGCAGAGTCTCAGACAGGGCGCGGGGGAAGTCGGGCAGCGACAAAGATTCCGTCACCGTTAATGTTGACTCACAACTTTGCGTTTTTAGCCTGCGTCAGCCCAACGTAAATTAAATACGCTTTCTGGACACACAGCATACGCGGATCAGACGGTAGATTGACGTTCGGCGTGCGCTCAAGGAGCGTACGATGAACGTCAGTCCTTTGTATGACCTGCGTCCGAGGAGCGTTTTTATTTATGAAAACGCTGGGCCGATGCAGGCTGATAACGGAAAGGTGTGAGTTGGCCTTTATAGGGGTTTCATTAGTATTATATGAAATCGATGAAAAGAAAATACGCAGGGTGAAATAATGGGGGACCCCATGTTTACGTTGCATGAGGAACACGTTGATTCTCAGGGTTTGGGTTGCGAAATGTCAATGAACTTTTTCCTTTAAATGGGAGTTGTCCTTCAATGATCGACATTGACCAATATTTTCGCGCATACCTTAGCAGAGGAAATTATTTTAATGCAGAAGGAGAGAGATGAAGAAGGAATAAGAATAATGATAATAATCATGATAATGATAATCATGATAAAGACGACTAGCATTGATGAAGAGATGCTGCAGTCGCTGCTGCTGCTGCTGCTGCTGCTGCTGCTGCTGATGATGATCATCATCATCACTGTGATGAATTAATGATACAGATACTGATGATGATGATTGTGATGATGATGATAATGATGATGATGATGATGATGATGATGATGATGATTGTGATGATGATGATGATGATGATGATGATGATGATGATGATGATTGTGATGATGATGATGATGATGATGATGATGATGATGATGATGATTGTGATGATGATGATGATGATGACGATGATGATGATGCAGATGTAGACGAAGAAAAACAAGAAGAGGAGGAGGAGGAAGAAGAAGAAGAAGAAGAAATAAAGAAAGAAAGAAAGAAAGATAGAAAACGATACCATTGGTCATGTTGGTGATGATGATGTTGATGGTGATGATGATTAGTGTAGTGCTTACTGTTTAATAGCAGTGTTAAAAAGAACAGTAATTATGATAAAAATAATAGTTATGACAATTTGCGACTTCATCAAATTTTCTCCTTGTTTATGCTTGAATATATTTTTATAATCTCGAGAAGGACGCATCCTAAATTGCCAACTGCGAGTTGGACTCGAGTAAAATAATAATAAAAAAGTTAAACCTTTTTTTTTAAATATGTTACTTTGTTACTTATGGAATTCCTATTTCATTGCATACGATGTTTTATAGAAGGAAATAAACATCTACATTATTTTCCTGAAAGCCACTTTTGTTCTAGTAAATGAAAGCTTTGTATTTGCTCATATGTCAGTATGTTTTACATGCAATTCCTAATTTCCGTGTACTACATGAACAGCATGCTGTCAGATATTATAAATCATGCATTATCAATTGAAATTATCTCTTAGAATATACTTTATGAACGGTTCAATTAGTTGATTGCTATCATTTTACATGATTACGTTTTATTATTTCCCTCTTTGAAGGCCCAATCACACATTTGCATTCATAGCCAACGTTAGACAAAAAAAGCCATTGTTCATGAGAGAGGTTGGCTGGATCCACGCAGCCGCGATTTTTTGCGTCGTGGCAATAAAATTCGCGACTAGGCAAAATATCACGGCTGTGTATAAAACTAAAAAGTCACGGCAATTGCCACGATTTAAATCGCTTGCGGACGGTAAAAAAAATGAGTGTGCACCAGATGTGCGCAACAAATGATGCGCACATCAGTTGCCATTCGCTGCGCACATTACATACGCGCTCACTTTCTACCGTCTGCAAGCCTCCGTCCATCAATTTCGAAGACGAAGTGAATGACAAGTGCACAACTGATGTGCGCATCATCTGTTGCGCATATCAGATGCGCACACATTTTCTACCATCCGCAAGCCTCCGTCTATCAATTTCGAAAGCCCGCCAATAATAACTCCAAACGTGTGACAGCACCTCTAGATCTTAAAGTTTTGACGTTTGGTCTTCAGGGGTGCCCCTTTCTCATGACAGCCACATTGAATTTCAGGCCTTCAATATCGCATGCTTGAAATGTCCCCGTGATCATTATTAAAGGGGAACTTCACCCAGACATTGATGCACTCTCAGTGGATGAAGAAAAATACAATGATCAAACTGTAAATAAATTTGATCAAAATCCAAAAATCCATTCAAAAGTTATAAGTTCTTAAAGTTTTGAGTTAAACCCCTCATGGGCTCCTTAAATTCGCAATGTACAGTCACAAAATGGCTGCCAACATGGTGAACTCTCCATTCACTTTGTACACAAAATTTGACATTTTCTTCTTTTTCTAGAAAAGTAGACAATAAATCAACAAAATTCATTCTGAAATCCATGCAGAATTTAAATATCCATATTATACTTGAAGAGAAAAGTACAATTTTGTCTACTTTTCTAGAAAAAGAAGGAAATGTGATATTCTGTGTACAAAATGAATGGAGAGTTCTCCATGTTGGCAGCCATGTTGTGCCTGTACGTTGCGAATTTGATTTGAGGAGCCCACGAGGGGTGTAAATCAAAACTTTGAAAATTCATAACTTTTAAATGGATTGTCGGATTTTGCTTAGATTTTTACAGATTGACCATTATAATTTTCTTCATCCACTGAGCGCACATCCATGTCTGGGTGAAGTTCCCCTTTAAGCGGATGATAATGAAAGAGGACTGCAATGCGACAGGGGCAATTATCCTGATTATAATTCGAAGATCTTTATCTCCATTTAATCGTCTAAATCCCCTGAGGTCGACATGAAAATGGGAATCATTTTCTTGGATGAATGAAGGGAGTTTAATTGAAATATCTTTTTAACAATCATGATAATACCTAAGCAATGTCAGTAGCAAATTTTGTTCCATTCAAGATTTGTTCAAAAGCGGGGTCAACAATCGTAATAATGACATATGTCATTGTACTTGATATATATTATTAAGGTTTCGTAGCCGGAAGTGTTGCGTGTTATTTTGTAATACTTTTCATATATATTTATTTCCTCATACAACTTACAAGCTACCAAAATGGCATCTACATTTCATAAACCTAGTTTAACAATAAATGTCAGATGTAGATTTATGGCTTTGAATTATACAATTTTTTTTACCTGGAGTAGGTCCTTGTTGGTAAGTTTCAACAGATCGACTTTTAATAATGTGTCGAATTGAATTTTGAAATGAATGTGGATGGTTTATTTAATCATTAAAAAATCACATCCCACGGGCTGACATAAATTGAATTCACTTAAAAATGTGTATAGGTTGCAGCGTCGAGATGGTCTTTTCTGACCACATAAAGGTTATTGTGATTAGCTGTTCAATATTCAAGATTAGTTTTAATCATATCATTTTCAATTCGACACAATAATATATGTTGAAACGTCAAAGTAGAAAATAAGAAAATCATATATGATTGAAAGAGAACAAATAAAAATGAAATTGGCAACCAGCACAAGCAATATTTGTGGAACGCTGGTCCTTAGAAATTGGATTTGATTTGATTTGGTCTTTTCTGACCACACAAAGGTTATTGTGATTAGCTGTTCAATATTCAAGATTAGTTTTAATCATATCATTTTCAATTCGACACAATAATATATGTTGAAACGTCAAAGTAGAAAATAAGAAAATCATATATGATTGAAAGAGAACAAATAAAAATGAAATTGGCAACCAGCACAAGCAATATTTGTGGAACGCTTGTCCTTAGAAATGAGTGCTCAATTATCATTCATAAATATGGTTGGGAGGTGGGAGCAGAGGAGGGTGGCCATGTATTTTTTTTATGTGATATATGTCTGTGCTACAAAAGATAATTATCAACATTAATGGTAATAATCATTTCTTAAGTTTGTCTTTCAAAGTGGAAAAAATCTTAGGTCTCTTGGTAGAGAGTTTCAAAATATAAAAGAATATAATAGAATAATAAAGTATTTTGTGTTTATTTACCCATTCAGGACAGGAATTATTTTGCAACAAATTCAATCACTATTCCTTTCTTAAATTAGTAACACTAAAATTGTAAATACTCTTTTTAGAATGTTTCAATTAAAAATATATTAAATGGTGAATTTCAAATGATTTTTGCGTTGCCATTTTAAGGATTTATGACCATTTTAATGATTATTTTCATTTCACAATTCTCTGCATCCATCGACAAATGGTGATGGAATCAAAGTGGTCAGATCTAGTGTAGAATTTCTTTCTCTTTCTGCTCACACATCAGGTATATTTTTAGAGTACTACATCAAAATGTATTGGACCAAAACACACAATGTATTCTATCGTCCTGAAAGGGTTAAGCATAGTGTGCGTTCTATGTAAATGGAAATGATTATTTTTCTTGTGGGGTATCGATGTATTTTGTTATTCATAATAAACATATTATTGAAAGGTGTGGGTTAATTGTTATCATGTTTTTGTAACAGAAGTACTGCAACATTTAATTTATACAATAATGTCACTAACTTTCTAAACGTTTTGTTGAATTGTACTCACAACTTCAAAAGTTATGAAATGATAATTCTAGTTTTTCGGATACATTATACTAATTATAAAGAGTACAAAAAGTTAACAATATTAAACATCAACTTCACCTTTGACTTGTCATAAGTACTTTTGACAGTCATGTATACATGTACAATAAAGAAATGTTATGATGTTTTTAATAAACAGAAATACTGCAATGTTTAATTTATGAATATAACTTTTAAAACGGGGTGTTGCATTATGCCTTGCCAGCCCACTCATTGTGCAATGATAATCTAGCGTTTCGAATACACTACAATATAAACAGTAAGAAAATAGCAATATTAAACTTTAAAGGTAGAATACTTCTTTTGCAGCCTAAAATTTGACTTTCAAAGATTGATGTGTTATGTTGAAGAGTACTACATGTTAGAACTTATCACCAATCAATTAAGCACAAAGATTGATCAGGATAGGCGCATTTATAGTTATTTCAATAATAATTCTTCTATTCGGGCACCGAACTAATTCACCGTACGTTCAAAATTCAAAACAGCCGTTAACTCCTCGCTGACCAATAGCGCAAGCGTCTCTCTCAATGCTTATTCCGCATGGTGTGGCAGCTGTATTGAAGTGCGCTCTGTACATGCTGTATGTGCTCTTATGTTTTGTTTTGTGTGTGTGTGTGTGTGGTACCGGAATACGCTATGAGTATCGCGATACCGTTGATTTCAAGATGAATTTTGATAGAATAGATTTTTATTTGAATTAAATATTCTGGACTACATTCGACCAAAATACTTCATAGAGGTTATTATTTTGGCATATCTGAGGCACGTAACAAGTTGTAAGCATAACCGTAATGTGTGCAAATGTAGTTTTCTACCTTTAACATCACCTGTGAATTTTTATAAGCACTTTTGACAGTCATGTATACATGTACGATAAAGAATTGTTATGATGTTTTTGAAACATAATTAATGCAATGTTTCATTTACAAATGTCACTAACTTTCGAAACGTTATGTGGAATTGTACTTACATGCTGCCTTGCCAACCCATTCTTTGGGTGATGTTAATCTACCGTTCCGGAACAATATAAACGATAAGAAAATAACAATATTAAACATCAACACCACCTTTGCATTTTTTGAAGTAGTTTAAAAAGCTACATGCGCAGTTAAGAATTATTTATCCATTTGTACTTTCCCATCGATTGTTATTCATTTATGAGATTTGTTTCCAACAATTATACATTGCAGTAAATTGGCAGGTGTACTTTTATGACCACTGAACTGAAATATTTCATCAATACTGAAATGAGTCGAATGGAATTAGAACTATTTCATCAATAAGTGAAATCTTTCATGGATATCGAAATCACTCAAATGGAATTGAAAAGAAAAGTACGTAAATGATAAACGGGATATTGTTTTACGCCACTTAATTTCTTTAATTCCGTAAATGGTTGATATATCCATTTGCATACATGTATTTTTTTTCATGGAATTTTGATCCCATGGTCGTTCAACAAAAAATATAAAGGGAAACCAATCCCTGAAATTACCTCGCTCTCATCAAATAATAATGATAACAATAAAATAATAATAATTGAATTTATATAGCGCTTTTCCAGAGGATACAAAGCGCTGCTTAAACATACATACATTCAGCTACATTAGGAATTATACAGATGGATTTTGAGGTGTTTCTTGAAAAGGTTGAGTGATTTGGTATTGCGGAGAGATGCAGGGAGATGCAGGGAGACTATTCCAGAGTCGTGGGGCCAGGGACTGAAAAGGGTTGAAACAAGCCTGTTTTTTAGACATCGGTATCTTATAGGAAGGGGCACATGTGGAACGGAGAGAATTATGACGATTTCTGCTGTTGAAAGAGTGAGGAGATATAATGAGGAATTGTCGTATAGACAGTGATTTATAAGAAAACTAAAAAAAAATAATGAAGAAACTGTAACAATTTGAGTGTAATAAAACAATCAGTGCAAAAATTATCAATTCCTGGCGATGTGGATCCGTGTGATCTGCACCTTTGACGGAATCTGTCCATTCATTTTCTATCCGATAATTCTCTTTTGGCACTGTTTACAGAAAGGTCAGCAAAATGTTTGTGTATAGCTTGACTATGGAATGCCTTTGTCGATTCTTCATGTATTTTGGAAAGAATCATTTTGAACCCTGGCTGGTTCTAGATTCTACATTAATCCCTTTTCTGTATTTTAAAGCCCCGGTCACATAGGACCCCGGAAGCAACACGATTCACCCCGACTCTTTGTTAATTCACACTTAACTGCCTCAGAACAACGAGTCGGGGTGAATCGTGTTGCTTCCGGGGTCCTATGTGACC
>BQKZ01000526.1:104549-117460 GCA_036244855.1 Temnopleurus reevesii | reverse complement strand
TTTTCTTTGTTCGTTTTATTTGTCTCTTATTTTTGTTTTACTTTTGTAGTAAAGCAGTATATAACAAAGACTTGGAGCTCCGAAAGTAAAATAAAGAGAAACTTGAAGTTGATATAATGAATACTTCGATATAGTCGTTTTTTTTTTTGCCCTAAAGTTTGACAGTTGTTCCGAAATATGCGTGAGGCTTATTTTCATTGATTGAATTAAAATTAAATCATTTTTTTTCAGTTCTTTTGACAATTCAAGTATATACAGTCATGCATGAATAATAAAAGTAATATGACAAAAGAAATGAAAAAATAAAAGCCAGCAAAGAATCGAGGCTTGTTTAGAATTCAAGGCTTTCATCACAAGTGAATGACTGAACGTATGCTGTTATTCTTGTCAAGGTTGATTTCACTTTTATTTTGTTCACCTGTTGTGTTATTCACATTATTAATTTTGAACTAATTCATATTCCAGAACAATTTGCCTCTGGACCATTCACTGTACATTTTAACCAAGCAGTGTACGGATATAAAAAAGGGTGTTTGATGTATGTATTGCATCAAAGATACGAAAATCAAATATAAAATTGGAAATGCTTCTTTAAATTTGGATAAACTTTTAAAGCAAATCGAGGCAGCTAAACGCACACAAATTAATCCACAAAGACACATGCATGCATTACAAAATACAATTTTTCTCATTTACAAAATAATATACACGCACAAACCCACATCCACTATTACAAATACTCACACACGAAAAGCACACACGCCCACTCCCCCCCCCCCAACTCTCTCTCTCTCGCACACGCACACACACACACACACACACATACAAGACACACATACATACATGCACAACTTCAGAATTTGAATGTGCACAAATCGGAGGAATTAGCAATCATCCGGTAGACCTAGTTTTTTTCATTTCTTTAGAATTATAATGATATTTTAAAAAAATAATACATTTGAAAGTATTTGCTTCCCCATATGTAACAAAGGTGGATTAATATGACTGCGCCACCTCCGTCTATACCAAGCCCACACGAGATGCTATCTCGCACTCTGTACCCCGTGGTATAACAACGATCGACCAATCACCGTCCAGTATGGTACGGATATACTTTACGCCAGAGCAATATGTTTGACTATACGCTCCAAATATCAATCCCGCTGTACCTATCGACCGAAATACATGCGACTTGACTTGGGAACCTTATACTGAAATCATATCTATTGAAACGTCATCTATTTCAAATTCAATTCATTTTACGAGACTATAAGAAGAGACAGTCGGAAGAGAACACGGCTTGAATCAAATAGTGCATGCGACGTTCTGTTTGAGTTTTTCAACGTTCGTTCGAGAATAGCATCATATTTTTTTGGTTTTCTTTTGGTGGAATTGGAGAGCGCGCGTGGCTGGGGAGAGGTGGTGTTTGTAACGGATTTGCGAGAGAATCATCGCCAGGCCTAACCGCGCGGTTGGCAGGGAGGACTCCGCTGAGAGGAAACTGTTTGACCCGCGTCCTGTATCTATTGAAGAGGATTTTTATTTGAACCAGAGCGGGAGGATAGGAGTTGGGCACACCCTTTTAAAGATGAGGTTATTTTTAGCCTTGATCGTTCTGTGTTTCCTGATTGCGTCATTAGCTGTGACAGGTTAGTGTATTTCAAAACTTTCATTTTTCTCTCACAATTGTTTTCTTCCCCTTCCTCGCTCCATACAATCAAACATTTCTTATATACGTCACTCTGTTTCGTTTTTCACAGAGTGTCGGTAGCCAAAGGGTAATGTTGCATGAAACAATTTACAATGTCATTTAAACGTGTTCTTCTGTAGGATTACGACATATTTTAATGATTGTGATACCCTATGAATTGTTGCTATGCCGGGATTTCTTCGTCTCCATGCAAAACAATACCCTTTCGCTACCACCATCAGTCCGTGAAAACGCGGACGAGATGCTACAAAATAAATACGAATTGCAGTTTGTTTTATTCATCCTAAGTAGATGCCTCATTTACTAAATTGTTTACTTGTTGACCTAGTAACACTATACTATTATTATCACCCCGCTATCGTATTTGGAACATGCATGCGCATACATGATGTATGCACATTCGCAACTCCTTTTGGGAGTATTTCAGCAGGAAACTCGAGACATTCAATAATATTGAAATAAACGTTATTTCCTTTTTATAAACTTGTACTCCATACTACCTGGGTCGAGTGCATCACATTGTGGATGAATTTCTTTTTGAAAGAAATTAACAACTTGAGTAGGATTCGAACCGCAACCCTCTGATCACAGGGCGAAAGTCAGTCCACTATACTTAATCATTTCCCTGCAATATTTGACATAGATATTTCAAATCGTAATGTTAAACGATAAGGGGAAAACGTATTACCACAACGGATCACATTTAAATGAATGTGATGCGATAAGTGTTACAATGATTCCCTTGCGTAACATGTTCAACACATAGAAATGTGGATGAATCCCCTGACGTATCTTTCATGCTACGTTGATGACACTTTAATAAATTTTAGTTGAGTTTGCCACATTCATCATCTTCATTTCATAGGAATGTACGTCTGGGGCCTGTAACATAAAAGAGATACGATTAATTAACAACTTTATCGTATCTTTATATGATACATGTTTTGCCATAGACTTACGATTAATATTTATTGTAAGTTTTATTGCATCTTTTATGTTACAGGCCCCTGATATGCCAATTTCATGAAATATATAGATGGTAAATGTGTGTGCGTGTGTGTATATGTATGTTTATGTCTGTTTGTGTGTACGTGTATGTCATAGAAAGAAGAAAGGGGCAGATGGACTAATATTCAGCATAATATTTTTGTACTATATGAGACAGATTTCATTGCTATCATCATGACTATCATTATCATGGTTATTTAAGTTAGATATCAAACTGAGTAATTATCATTAATTTCTGCTAGCTGACATATTATACATTTCGTTCCAAGCATTACAATAATTGTTACCATGGTAATAATTTGTCCTAAATGATTTGAATCAATAAAGAATAAGGATAAATAAGGATACTATTCAATTCTATTTAGCGCATAACACATAACCATGGAATGCCCCTAAGCGATTACAGAGCCGAAAAATAAAGAAATAACAGAATGCAAAATATAGTACTAGTCTATAAATGAAATCAATATTTAAACACCATTGTCCTCTCCATTATTTATTCACGTTCATTTTATCGACTAGCGTGTGTCATCTGAATAAATAATGTCCTCATTTTCTGACCAACCAACTAACTTAGTATAGAATATTCGTATTGTAAAAACAAATGTAAACATTCATTTATAGCAAACTAATCTTCACAACGTGTCATTCAATCAATTATGAAATACGAGTTATTTTGAACGTTCCGAACCCTTTAAATTGTCTTGCGTGGTATAAAACGAAACAAGCAGTCTGAACTTCGCTAAATGTTAGACATTTACGCGAATAAATTCGTCGTTGATTTCTCCGTTTGATACTAACCCACGTCGGAAATGGCATCATGACTGCGAGCCACCAAATGGTGACAATTTCAATAAATGATTTAATCTTGAATTGGCAAGCACTTCCCAAATGTGTCAGCGAACGCAGTATGGTTCAATGAAATTGGTGAGAAGTTTGTGCCAGTTCGTAAAACCATCCGAAATGTTAACCCTTTATCCATTTGCTATCTCCTACAACAGTATCCACAACTTTAATTAAAATGTCGGTCATTTACTGCGCTCAACATACCCAACGTACATGTATATCCAATGTATATATATATGAAATTTAAAAAAAAGAATTCCTTAATGTGCGCGGAAGTACACAGGGAAGGTGCATGACTGGCCTTGAATACGCCCGTCTTTCGCTGGACGTATGCACATCCTAGCACAAGCCAAGTATCTCATAACTTCTCTGCACTCAGGGGCGTTTTTAAAAGCTTTCTCATATCTTTATATTCATAACCGACGTCTGTCCAGCGTTAATGACTCTCTTTAAACGCAGAAATAAGGAACAAAGACACTTTACCGACGTTGAAGGCGTTTGCGCAGTGCTCGACATACGCATGCGTTAGCGTCAGCTAAGCGTTATTCATCCGCATTTCTGCGTTCACGGATCGTCATGAACGCGGAGCAGACGAAGACTTTAAACTCCTAAATATTAAGGTGTGAATCAACCTTAAATACGGTATAACGATCCCCTAAAATGTTATTCCCATCATACATCTAAGCACACCAAGCGAACGCCCCGGAGCTAGAGGGTTAAACAGACCTTACGTCCAGAGAGTAAAACCGGGCGACGAATAGTGATATATACAAACGATAATAAAATGAGCAATTAATATTTCCATGCCTTATTGAGCAGTGAAAGGATAATTGGTTGGCCATCCTTCGGGCATTTTACCAATAATTCTTCCCCACTTGTCAACCGAAAACACCCCGTGTTTTCTGAGATAATAATAGGCAATATGCTCGGCCAGGCATAACTTGAAATTGCAATGCCATTAAAGGTTTTGAATTGATCTTTGCTCACGGCGGTCTGTCGAGAAAGGATCGGGTACATTTTTATGCCGGGCGAAAATATTCCAGAATACTTTATCCTTTTGTTAATTTTGTCAAATACAGGCTGACAGTTCATATTGCGTATTCTCTCCTTTAGCACAGACACGACAGAGCAATGTCTTGAACGGGATACGTTTGTGAATGCGAAAGAAAAAGGTGCAATGTTGCACCATTCTTTCTTGCAAAGGGTGCAATTTGCACCAATTCTCGACATGCTGCAACGTTGAGTGTGTGCCTAAGCATTTTTTGTACATCTTTTTTTCTAAATATGAAATGCTAACTCCGTAAGGTGTTTCGTGTTTTCACGAAGTGACGTGAGCCAAAGTGTGTTGCATGAAGGCAAAGAAAACTCCACATAGCGCCAATTCAACGGGTATCATATCGTCTAACGTGTTAATCTTTTATAGAAGAACAAGTTTCAATGGATTTGCAATTCATTTCGTGTAACAATACCCTTTGACTCTCGCCACTATATGAAAACACGGGTGAATTATCCTTTTGCCTTTATAGTAAACGTCTGCACAGCCTTCATAAAATATTATAGAGACACTCTGGGAACGCATCCAATATGGAGGAAATACGCTTCCCTGACGTAAATGCTGAATGTTTTCAGCGTTGGTCAAACGTCTTCCCTTCTTATTTCTCCATTCAATGATATACATTCCAATCGGTAATGGATATCTATTCAAGTAAAAAACAATCAATGAACATTACATGAAATACATTTGGCAGACCGTGCATGAAATATCATCGATTGCTCATATTGCGCGACGAGCACATGAAAGACGCTTCCCTGACGCAAATGCCGAATGTTTTCAGCGTTGGTCAAACGTCTTCCATTCTCATTTCTGCATTCAATGATATCCATTCCCATGGGTAATGGATACCATCTATTCAAGTAAAAAACAATCAATGAACATTACATGAAATACATTTGGCAGATCATGCGTGGAATATCATCGATTGCTCATATTGCGCGACGAGCACATGAAATGCTTTTAAAGGGAAGAATCAATAAAAACTGGCCAAAATCACTGTTGTACGCAGGGTTTGACATCTTTGGGATCTGATAGCTTGTGGCGCCACGTTTCTAACGACGGCTTGTCAAGCAAAAGAAATGTGAGGAAAACGACAAATACTCCATAAATCTGCCCCCCCCCCTCCCTCTCTCTAGCAAGTTTTGGTACACCAGAAGTTTTTTATTGTTTCACATTCCACAAATAAACAATAGTGATCTTGAACTCATCAAATTAAACATAATGACAAAAATAACAATTATAACAATTAGTGTTTGACAAAGAAATGCAATTACATGAAATATGAGAAACCTATTTAGAAGCATAGCTTGTACAACATAGTTAACAAGCAAGAAGCAAGAAAGTTGGTCTTCAAAATATTTGCCACCCTGCAGGCCAGCAAATTTGCCCCCCCCCCCTCCCTATTTCAAGCCGAGGTTGGGATGGGGCGTACGGGTGTAGTTCCTTTAACGCCCCCACCCATGTTCGCACCTGAAGATAGCTAAATGACATGCGTTGAAATGTTATATGTGCTCTGCTTTATGACGTCAAATGATAGTATCTACACATGGCAAAAAAAAACCCAAAGTATTTATAATGTGCAAATGGAAGAAATTATTAGAACAACACTGCTGTCTGAGTCTAACTGTATGACGATTTAAAGTATTTTTAATGGTCCATTCAAAATATACTTAGGTTTTAAAACAAAAAATCCCCCCCCCCCCCGGTTTGGTATAAGATTACAATTAATAGAAATTACCTGTGCACCGACATGACCAATGTTGTTTTCATTTTCGATTTCTGGTGTTGCGCTCTAAATTAGCACCGAATCGGAGTACACATCTTCAAAACACACTCAAAAAATTAATGTGGTTTTGCAAAATAATGTAGAAGTTTTACGTTACATATGATCAGTAATATCTATAATTGATACTCCAGTGTCTCATGGAATATTTTTCAATGGAACAAATTAAACGGAAGATTTCCATTCAGCGGCCCTCGAGAAAGCGGTGTTTCCATGACAACATGCTATCTCATAGATCATTTAAAAATGTAAGGAAATGTTGAATTTGAGTAGGCAGATTTCCTGCGTTTTAACGCGGGAATGCTTCAGAATCATGAGCAGCAATATCTTGAAATTACCAGTTTTGAAAGCAAATACATCGACAGCCATGATTAAAATGCAATATAGAAAATAATGAAATTTGATATTCAAATCTACATGTACATACGAGTAGTCCCCATAGTATATTTACTGAGCGCTAGAAAGATTGGAAAATTATTACAGCCGAGATTAAAAATAAACACAATATTGAAACGGAGATATGTTGTTGAACATGTGCCAATTTGGATTTGAAACTTCTGTGATCGCACGCTAAACATTAAGTAGTCATGTTTTTAGTAATTTAATATCCTGTTTCAAGTGAGTTACACAAGTCATCGTTTGATAATTATGATGATAAAGCATGCAGCTGTATAGCGCACATTCATTCTGCGGAGTGCTAAGGCGCCTTGCATTTTTATTACCCTGGCTTTAGCTGGTCGCCATCAGTGCGCAGAATGTCAATGAATATGCCCATTCCAACCAGGTACCCATTTACTCACCTGGGTTGAGTGTAGCGAATTGCTGAAGGAAATTAATGGCATGGATAGGATTCGAACCACGACCCTGTGATTGAAAGGAGAGAGTAAAAAACATTACACCACGACCGACGAAAACGTTGGGCGTAATTTTGTTTCACTGGTTGCACAGTTAACGGAAAAAAATCACAAATAGAGATGCCTGGCCTATTGAACAGTATTTAGATCGATTTAAAAAAAAAAGAACAAAAGAATGCAAAATAAAAAAAGTCACACATGCACTGCATGATATTCTTGATAATGGAATTTAAGTGTGCCACGAACTCAAAGTTCCAATACAGTTTCCCCAATCATGTGAGGAGGTCAATTTTCTAAATGAACATTTATTTTGAAGATTTTCAGAGACCAATTCGGATCTGGCAGCTAAGATTTTAAATGAAAATGAAATGAAATGAATCCTTTTTTTTATAATAATAATAATAATAATAACAATAATAATAATATATGCAATTTATATAGCGCACGTATCTATTCTCATTGCTGAGTGCTCAAGGCGCTTTTTACATTATTATTACCCTGGCTTTAGCCCGCCAGCCACCAGCGCACTTGGCATTATAAGGAATAAATATTGCTGCCAGATACCCATTCACCTCACCTGTGTTGAGTGCAGCACAGTGTGGATGAATTTCTTGCTGAAGTAAATTGACGCTATGGTTGGGATTCGAACCTACGACCCTCTGGTTGAAAGGCGAGAGTCACGACCGCTACACCACGGCGCCTAATATACATGGATAAAATGCAAAGTGATATACTCACATAACGCGATGTCGTAATAGAGCATTTACAATTTTCACAAGGTCACGTTCAATGCTGAATGGCGTCATTGTGTCGTCGTTTTCTTGTATTCTCTTCCGACAAAAATGTCATCCATTCAACCATTCGTCCCCCACTAGCGCAGATTGCTCGCACTGACCCGCTTTGAATTATCAGACTTGAGTACGCTATTAAAGGGGAACCCCTGGAATTATCGTGCTCCTATTAAATAAAGACAAATCAGATGAACAAACTGTGAAAATTTGAGCAAAATCGGACAAACCGTTCAAAAATTATGAATTTTCAAAGTCACATAAATTTGACGATCACTGCCGCTCATGGGGATCCGTGCGATCGGCAAAACCGACAGAATCTGTGACGTCATGTCGGACAACTCCTCATCTACTTTGTACACAGAATTTGTAAAAATTGATCAATGTAAAATTTTGAGTGAGGTTACAGCATGAATCGTTCCAAAATACATGCAGAATCAATACAGAAATGCTATACCCCAGCCTAATATGGAAATTTTGTTGACGTTTCCAAGAAAAAGGAGAAATTGTGAAGTTTTGTGTACAGAGTGAATGAGGAGTTGTCCGACATGAACTCACAGATTCTGTCGAATTTGCCGATCGCACAGATCCCCATGAGCGGTAGGGATCGTCATATCTCTGTGACTTTGAAAATCCATTACTTTTGAACGGGTTGTCCGATTTTGCTCAATTTTTCACAGTTTGTTCATTTGATGTTTCTCCATATCATGAGAGCACGATAATTCCAGGGGTCGGTTTCCCTTTAATAAAGGGAAACTTCTCCGAGACATTGGTCATGTTGATGTGCTGTCAGAGAATGAGGATGAATAAGATGAAAAAAACTGTGGAAATTTGAGGAAAATAAAAAGTTATGATTTTTTTTTTTAATTTTCATTTCAACATGACTGTGATCGGCATCTTTGAATTGGCAACTTTGACATAATCTGTAGGCCTAATGACATTATGATATGGAAAATTCCCTATACCCTTTGTGCACAAAATTCCACATTTTCTGATTTTCAAGAAAAGTATACAAACTTTGTTTATTCTTTGGTTGAATATGAAATAGCCACATGAATTCTCCGAATATGTTTATACTCATTTGAGATATGACATTGATCCCATTTCAATGAATTCATGTACAAAATGCACGCAAGGAGTCCTCCATGTATGACATCAGAGATAATGCTAAAATTGCCAATTCAAGGAAGAACATCACAAGTGGAAATGAAAACTTTAAAAATTGATAACGTTTGAACGGATTATCCGATTTTGCTCAAATGTTGGCAATTTTTGCATTATATGCTACACAAAATTTAATAAGCGCTTAATTCCACATATAGGTTCAAATACCTTTATATGATGATGCATTCAATCTTTGTTCAAAGACATAATCATATCATATCTTTCCTTATTCACTGAAAACAAATCAATGTTTGGGTGAATTTTCTCTTTAAGAACATTTCGAATGGGTCGAGATCAACTGTTTCGCGGACGTGATATCTGCCTCTGTGCAAGAACGTACAGTCACACAATACAAAGGGCAACGTTCTATTATGATCAGAATCATCTTTTTATGGAACTCAAGATGGTATGCAATGAATAGGTCATAACAATCGTCATTCTCACTTTATCTATTTTTGGTGAATTCTTGATTCAATAATAGCTCTCAAAAGTGACCGGGTGTGGACAAAACCACCGCTAGCCTACACGAGTGGGTCACGAGAGTAGATCCATTTTAAAGCAGTGTATGATGTTGTTTTGATGGTTTTTTTTAAATCACGTCAAGCTTCACCGCTCATGATGACGGTCTCCTGCGTTCCCTTACTTTATCTAAATTAATTTGATACTTTGGGGTTTTTTTTGTATATGACTATTCTACGTATGTTACAATTTACTATTTATTTTTAATATGTATTTATGTTAAATGTTTTTATTTTTTATTTATCTATTGTCTTCTTTAAAAAGCAGAGTAGTCCCTTTCAAGCCGAGAAGGCCTGCTCTACCAGGGAGCCCTGCTGCACATTATATACATTACAATAGATATATTATTGATATAACAAAACAAATATAACATACACAAATGTTATATTGTACATCATTAATTTGAACGCATAAATAAGCTTTAAAGATGTAGACTTCTAGATCATTGTTTTAATGCATTGATCTATTTGTCAAACCTGCGCCCAGCAGTACTAGGTACCATTCGGATTTGAGAAGATTTTGGGTTTGACAGTCTATTGTTGTATAACCGTTGATGTAATTGGCTGATAGTTCATAACGTTTTTGTACATATTTTTGTTTTTGTTTTAGTTATCTTGTATTCCCTCTTTTATATATTATCTCATTGTTTGTTCAACCATGTGTCTATATGGTATTTCTTGTCAAACTCGTTTGTTATGGACCTCTGCCTTGTGCAGATGAGTCTTAAATAAAGTCTTGAATTGAATTGAATTGTTTGAGAAAAAGGTGGTGCTTCAGATATTTCACTACCTTGTGGGCTGCAGTGATAACATCTTCATAATCAGGATAATGCAGTGTTTCAATAGCAAATTAGAGCACGGTTCTTAGTTGTTGTTTTTTTGCAAAGCATTGACCCAGAAATAGTTTAATTGTCGCGAGAGCAAAAAACACCGTCCGTCGTTTTCTTCTCCAGGGAGGTGTTTTACCAAGATAAGAAAGACTTTACGCACGACTTTACGTTCAACTGGTATCCCTTCTTGCGCGTAATCATCATTCATAATATTACACGCATTTAGCGCAAGAAGGGATACCAGTCGAACGTAAAGTCGTGCGTAAAGTTTTTCTCATCTTGGTGAAACACCTCCCAGGGCGGTGTTTCATCAACTCGTTCTTAAAAATACGCACAACTTTAAGTTCGACTGGTATCAGTTCTTGCGCTGAGTGCGCTTAATAGTGTGAACCATTACGCGCAAGAAGGGATACCAGTCGATCTTAAAGTCGTTGGTAAAGTCTTCCTTATCTTGGTGAAACACCGCCCAGATTATTACCTCACGTGCAAGATGAATGCGAATTCACACTCCACTCACAATACCACCTAAAGTTCCATTCACTCTGATTTGTGTTCGCTAGCACTCCATTCCTCTAACAATCAGTATACGGTTAATTGATTTAAAAACGGGAGAAAAGGAGAGAATACGTGCGGAAATATTCTCCTGATTTCGTACACATTTGTATTTATGCATGAAAAGCAGTTGGTGAAAACATCAGCTCGTTTCACATCAATTTCTTCACCCTGACCATGACTAATGTACCTTTAATTCTTTAAATAGCTTGAATTCAAAATGCCATCTAGCACTGCATTATGCACACTAGGATAGAATTATGAATTCAAAGCGCACTAAATTCAATTTTCACAGAAAAAGATGGTTAAACGGTTTACCTCTTTTATTTGGCATTCTTTGTTGATTTTCAACCATCTGAATATAGGATGGCCAGACATCTTAACTTGATTTCTTCTTTAGTTTTGCAATCATAATATTGAATAATGTCTTTGACCCCATCTTGCACCTGGGCCCTCCTGCCGTCCCGCCGAGACCAAATATCACCTTTTTACCCAGCTTCTGTCTATTGACTCTTCAGATGAGAAGAGCCTAGCGGACGAAATTAAATCATTCGGTCTCGAGGGCCGTCAGAGCTCAGNCATTCGGATTTGAGAAGATTTTGGGTTTGACAGTCTATTGTTGTATGACCGTTGATGTAATTGGCTGATATTTCATAACGTTTTTGTACAGATGTTTGTTTTTGTTTTAGTTATCTTGTATTCCCTCTGTTATATATTCTATCATTGTTTGTTCAACCATGTGTCTATGTTATTTCTTATCAAACTTGTTTGTTTACGGACCTCTGCCTTGTGCAGATGAGTCTGAAATAAAGTCTTGAATTGAATTGAATTGTTTGGGGAAATGTGGTGCTTCAGATATTTCACTACTTTGTGGGCTGCAGTGAGAACACCTCCATAATCAGGATAATGCAGGTTTTCAATAGCAAATTAGAGCATGTTCTTAGTTTGTTTGAAAAGCATTGGCCCAGAAATAGTTTAATTGTTGCGAGGCAAATATAACAACGTTCGTCGTTTGCTTCTCCAGGGCGGTGTTTCACCAAATCGTTCTTAAAGTTACGCACAACTTTAAGTTCGACTGGTATCAATTATTGTGCTGAATGCAGGTAATATTGTGAACCATTGCACGCAAGAAGGGATACCAGTCGATCTTAAAGTCGTTGGTAAAGTCTTTCTTATCTTGGTGATACACTGCCCAGATTATTACTTCACGTGCAAGATGAATGCGAATTCATACTCCACTCACAATACCAACCAAAGTTCTATTCACTCTGGTTTGTGTTCGCTGGCACTCAATTCCTCTAGCAATCAGTATACGGTTAATTTAAAAACGGGAGAAAAGGAAAGAATACGTGCGGAAATCTGCTCATGATTTCGTACACATTTGTATTTATGCATGAAAAGCAATTTGTGAAAACATCAGCTCGTTTCCCATCAATTTCTTCACCCTGACCATTACTAACGTACCTTTAAGTCTTCAAATAGTTGAAATTCAAAATGCCATCTTTCACTACATTATCCACACTGTATGAGAATTATGAATTCATAGCGCACTAAATTCAATTTTCACAAAAAACAGATGGTGCAACCTTTTTTACCTCTTTTATTTTGAATTCTTTGTTGATTTTTCACCCATCTGAATATAGGACGGCCAGACATCTTAACTTGATTTCTTCTTTAGTGTCGCAATCACAATATTAAATAATGTCTTTGACCCCATCTTGCACCTGGGCCCTCCTGCCGTCCCGCCGAGACCAAATATCACCATTTTACCCAGCTTCTGTCTATTGACTCTTCAGATGAGAA
>BQKZ01000526.1:88979-104525 GCA_036244855.1 Temnopleurus reevesii | reverse complement strand
CCTCCCAGGGCGGTGTTTCATCAACTCGTTCTTAAAAATACGCACAACTTTAAGTTCGACTGGTATCAGTTCTTGCGCTGAGTGCGCTTAATAGTGTGAACCATTACGCGCAAGAAGGGATACCAGTCGATCTTAAAGTCGTTGGTAAAGTCTTCCTTATCTTGGTGAAACACCGCCCAGATTATTACCTCACGTGCAAGATGAATGCGAATTCACACTCCACTCACAATACCACCTAAAGTTCCATTCACTCTGATTTGTGTTCGCTAGCACTCCATTCCTCTAACAATCAGTATACGGTTAATTGATTTAAAAACGGGAGAAAAGGAGAGAATACGTGCGGAAATATTCTCCTGATTTCGTACACATTTGTATTTATGCATGAAAAGCAGTTGGTGAAAACATCAGCTCGTTTCACATCAATTTCTTCACCCTGACCATGACTAATGTACCTTTAATTCTTTAAATAGCTTGAATTCAAAATGCCATCTAGCACTGCATTATGCACACTAGGATAGAATTATGAATTCAAAGCGCACTAAATTCAATTTTCACAGAAAAAGATGGTTAAACGGTTTACCTCTTTTATTTGGCATTCTTTGTTGATTTTCAACCATCTGAATATAGGATGGCCAGACATCTTAACTTGATTTCTTCTTTAGTTTTGCAATCATAATATTGAATAATGTCTTTGACCCCATCTTGCACCTGGGCCCTCCTGCCGTCCCGCCGAGACCAAATATCACCATTTTACCCAGCTTCTGTCTATTGACTCTTCAGATGAGAAGAGCCTAGCGGACGAAATTAAATCATTCGGTCTCGAGGGCCGTCAGAGCTCAGACGTTCTGTCAAACGGCTGTCAGCGAGTGTTTTTGTTATGATTTTCTTTAAATTTGTTCTATTTTGGTTCTGTTTTCATAAAGCATCGACGGTTGACTCACACCGTGGCGTTTATAACATTGTCCACCGAGCGTTCTTGGCGTTAGTGGAACACACAAATGCCGAGGAAAGATGTTTGAACAACGTTGAAGGCGTTCGTCCAACGTTCAACGTAAGCACGTGCTTTAACGTCAAGTAGCGTCCCTTCTTATATCTGCGTTGCTTGAGCGTCATGGACGCTGGGGAGACGTTTCCTAAGAGTCAACCCTAATGCTGAATCTATGATAATCTTCATCATCACAAACATCTTTGTGTTTTTTGTTTTTTTTTTACTTTCTCCCCCTCTTTCACTATCAACTTACGCGTTGCCGTCAAATAAGCGTCGCCTCTCTTTATCTATGCGTTGCCCTAGCGTCATCAGTGGTCATGGACGCTGGGCAGACGTTAACTAAGTGTCAGTCCTACTGTTGAATCTATGATCATCATTATCATCATCATTATCATCATCATCATCATCATTATCATCAAACATCTTTGTTTTTCTTTCCTTCCCCTCCTTCTTTCACTATCAACTTACGCGTTGCCGTCAAGTAAGCGTTGTCTCTCTGTAGTTCTGCGTTGCCCTAGAGTCATTAGTGGTCATGGACGCTAGGCAAACGTTTGCTAGGTGGCAGTCCTACTGTTGAATCTATGATCATGATCGTCATCACAAACATCTTTAAAAAACGGTCATGTGTGGCTCAGTGGTAGAGCGTCTGCCCCATGAACGGAAGGTCGTGGGTTCGATCCCCGGCCGAGTAATATACCAAAGACTTATAAAAATGGGACCATCTGCCTTCTTGTCAGGCGCTCGGCATTTAAGAAAGGAGAAGGTTAATAATAACTTTATGTTATGCAGAGCCCACTGGAAAAGCAGCTAGCTTACAGCTGCATGTGGCTACCCTGGGTAAATGAGATATATTATTATTATTATTATTCATTCTTCCTTCCTTTACTTCTCTTCCTCTTTCACTATTTTGCGTCAGTTTCACAGCACCTCTTCCGCCTACACTATTCAATGCCTGACAAATCTTGGGCGATATTTTACACCTCAATTGTTTTCTTCAATATCTTATACCAATCAAAATGGTTTGAAACCTTAGATTTAGGATTTATGAAGATGATGATGAATTTAGATTTAAAGGCGTTTCTCATTCAGTTATGAATATTTACGCCTGTTTATATTTAAATTTTTATTCTTTCGAATTGTTATTCTCAATTCTTTTTTTTTTTTTTTTCTGGTCGAGATTTGCCAGAAAAGAAAGCGGAAGAGTTGAATTGAGAGCGGTATAAGGAACCTTTTCAGAGCCAGCATATCGAACAAAAAGACTTAATAGCCCTCGTATCATTTAATTATTCTTTTATCTAATACTGAACACTGAATCCTATGATCATCATCATCATCATCATCACCATCATCATCATCATCATCATCATCATCATCATCATCATCATCTTCATCATCGTCATCATCACAAACATCTTTATTTTTCCTTCCTTGAATTCTCTCCCTCCTTCACAATTTTGCGTCAGTTTCACAGCACCTCTTCCGCCTCAATTGTTTTCTTCAATAGCAAATCATTTCATACCCCNTGGCCAGACATCTTAACTTGATTTCTTCTTTAGTTTTGCAATCATAATATTGAATAATGTCTTTGACCCCATCTTGCACCTGGGCCCTCCTGCCGTCCCGCCGAGACCAAATATCACCATTTTACCCAGCTTCTGTCTATTGACTCTTCAGATGAGAATAGCCTAGCAGACGAAATTAAATCATTCGGTCTCGAGGGCCGTCAGAGCTCAGACGTTCTGTCAAACGGCTGTCAGCGAGTGTTTTTGTTATCATATTGAAATTTGGTTTATTTTGGTTTTGTTTTTATAAAGCATTGACGGTTGACTTACACCTAGGCCTTTACAAAAAAAAACGTCCGTCCAGCGTTCATGGCGTTAGGATAATGCAGGAATACTGAGGAAAGACGCTTGACTGACGTTGAAGGCGTTCGTCCAACGCTCTACGTACGCGTTGCCGTCAAGTAAGCGTCGTCCCTCCGTATTCCTGTGTTGCCGGAGCGTCATCAGTGGTCATGAACGCTAGGCAGACGTTTGCTAAGAGTCAGCACTAATACTCAATCTGTGATCATCATCATCATCATCGTCATCACAAACATCTGTTTTTGTCCACTTTCTCTCCCTCTTTCACTATGAACTTACGCATTGCCGTCAAGTAAGCGTCGCCCCTATGTATTTCTGTGTTGCCGGAGCGTCATCAGTAGTCATGGACGCTGGGCAGACGTTAGCTAAGAGTTAGCCTTAATGCTGAATCTATGATGATGATGATCATCATCATCATCATCATCATAAACATGTTTGTCTTTCCTTCATTTTTTCCCCTCTTTCACTATCAACTTACGCCTTGCCGTCAAATAAGCGTCGTCCCTTCTTATCTCTGCGTTGTTGAAGCGTCATGGACGCTGGGAAAACGTTAGCTAAGTGTCAGCCCTAGTACTTAATCTATGATCATCATCATCATCATCATCATCATCATCGTCATCATCATCACAAACATCTTTATTCTTCCTTCCTTTAATTCTCTCCCTCTTTCACTATTTTGCGTCAGTTTCACAGCACCTCTTCCGCCTCAATTTTTTTCTTCAATAGCAAATCATTTCATACCCCCAATCCATTGAAATATTGTCACCAAGGTAACGCAAGCTGCAAATCTGTATAATCGCCCGATTGCTTCTTATGTTATTAATTTGCTATTATACAGTTGAGACGTTAAGAAACTATGAAAGAAAAGCATCTGCGTGTTATTGTAAATCTTTACACCCTCTTCTAAAGACGGATGCTCCTGAGTTTACGGCTCATTTAATTCCGATATGCCACTCAACTGACTGAGCCGGTGATACTTTTCCTTATGGGAAAAATAAGAATGAAAATAAAATTGTTTTGGCTAGTTGGTTGTCCAATAAGACGTCATTTTCTAAGTAAACCAATGTCATGGAACCCCGTATATGCTAAGTACACAATCATAGACGTGGATATTTTGAAAAGAAGGTTTCTCATTGGCTATTTAATGAATGAAAATTATAACCATTTTTTCATTCATGCGTGTTAAATAAAACTTACTCAAGACCTAAATGTGAATTTACAAAAGTAAGGTTATTTAGCTAGTTCATAGCCATTGTTTCCCTCCAGACGAAAACGTTCGTTATACAGTAACTGTCTATTATGTGTCACCTGTCTAGAGTGGCCAAATTGTCTGTTTCCCTTGGGTGGCCACTATGGTCAGGTGTGGCTGCATATATGCCTATAGTACATTTAGGGGGTGTTGCTCAAAAGTTGCAATTGATCGCAAGTTGCAGTTGATCGGAACGCGCCAATCAAAATCAATGTTTCACGCGCGTCTTGTTAAATGCGCAAACCGTGCGCGAATGAAAATCCGCATTACAATGTGCAAAGTTGCAGTTGATTTGCAGTTGATTTTGAGCAACATCCCCTTAGAGTCGTTAAAGGGAAACAAAACATTGATTAAGTGTGCTCTCGCTATGAGGAAAAAATCAATACAATGATTATGAATTTGAGCAAATTCTTAATACCTTTGGCAGGCTCATATTAGCGGACAATTGATATCAAATTCATCATGATTCAACTTGATTCTTTACAAAAAAAAATGTCTTGGAGAATTGATAACGTCATTTCATACTAAAGAGAGAAAGAGAGGGCAAGAGAGAGAGAGAGAAACAGTTTGTCCTATTTTCTGAAAAAGAGAAAACAGAAGAACTTCGTGTACGCAATAAATTTGTGCCCACTAAAGATGACACAGACTTTGTTAAAATCACCAATTTGAAGGTCTTAATATTTTCCCACCTAAGGTATATATATAAGATTAATAACAATAACAACATTTTATAATTGGGGGCAGATAACGCTCAACGCATCTTGGAATCTTATGGAAATGTGAAGGCTTTATGTATTATGCTAAATCTGAGAGATCTAATTAAATGTCAGAAAGCTTTAGGAAAAAGCCAGTGAGCTTATATCAATCAAAATGGTTTGAAACATTAGATTTGGGATTTATGATGATGATGATTAATTTAGATTTAAAGGCGTTATTCATTCAATTCTGAATATTTACGCCTGTTTATAATTATTTTAAATTTTTATTATTTCGAGTTTTTTTTGTTTTTTTTTTTGTTTTTTTTTTTGGGGGGGGGGATTTCTGGTCGAGATTTGCCAGCAGAGAAAGCGGAAGAGTTAATTTTAGGGCGGTTTTAGAGCCACCACATCGAACAAAAGAGTTAATAGCCCTTGTATCATTTAATTATTTTTTGATCTAGATTTAAATTTATCGTTTTATTCTTATTATTTGTACTAATTTTAATTCCCTTGGAAGTTTGCGACAAGTAGAAATAGGATTAAAACACCAGAAACACCACTCTGGAAACTTGATGTTGTCTTAGCCTCTTATATACACCAGTCGGTGTTTGTATTTTATGGATTTAATTCCTAATTGGTATTATTCAACAATTTTGTGCTGTGGACTTTAGATAAAGTGATTTAAGACTAGGGTTTTTGTAGTGTTCGTATTATAATTCCAATATATAGTCCATGGAAACCAATATGGAATCATTCTTTTGATAACAAAACTCTCTTTTTTTAGTGATGTGACGTAATATGGAAATAAAGTGTACATAATCTTTTACAGGAGTCTTAATAATAATAATAATGGTGGCTACTTGTATAGCGCACAGGTCCACCTTATCGGTGTTCATGGCGCTGAAAGCTTTACATATAATATATATACATATAGTGAGTAATATGGAATCATGTTGGGTTTTTGTTTTAACATTTTGGGATTAGTGACATCCTGCTTCATATCTTGAATCAACAAAAAATGTAAACCTTAAAAGATCTACATAAATGTCAAAAAGATCTACAAGATAATTTGTCTCGCCTGTGTAGATTACAGAAGTTTCAACAAAATCGCAATGCAAATACTTTTCTAGTCCATGTAATAGACTTTCCTGACTGAATTGAAAAAGAGAGAATAAACCAGAATAATAATGTTTATTTTTATCACTAATGTCTTTTTTAATTTGTGACTAGGCTCTGTGACCAATTGGAAAGTATGATTAACTTCTAGCGAAGGATTATCATTGTCAAGCGCGATAAACGTTATGTTTTTTCAAGATATAGATAATAATAATAATAATAATAATGTCTTATTTACCCAGGGTAACCACATTCAGCTGTAAGTTAGCTGCTCTTCCAGCGGGCCCTGCATAACATAAANGAATGCGAAATTGGCAGATTTTCATTTTACATATACACACTTAAAACTGCGGGGTCTAAATTCAACCCCAAAGGATCATATTTAACCTATTTTGCAAAGTCAACTTTGGGCTGAGGAAAAAAAAGGGTCAAAATTGCCCCGAACTACAAATGACCCCGCAACAAGTTTAAAATGATGTACGAGTGAATTGATGACATTTCTTCACATCTTTGACTTTTATGAAGCCTGTGATACTATTAAAGCAAACTAAATATCTGTTTGGTTGGCCGAGTATAATTTTGTGAAAAATGTTGCCGGTCTATCGATCTTACTACTTTTTTAACACATTTCATTTAGACAATGATATAAGGAATTGAGTGAAACACCAAAGAACATCTGAAAATGACTTTTCAGCTTGTATTTCACATGTCTACATTAATTTTTTTTTAAATTAGTAAAAGGTAAATAATAACGATAAAAAATATTTAAGGGGGGGGCGGGGGCAGGCTCGACCAATTTCAGAAGATATAGGTCAGTGGGGGACCAAACGACTTTATTGCAAGGCATAAAATGTTAACAATTACAATTCATCATCGCATACAAATGCACATGTTCCAAATTTCTGAAAGACAAGCTCATCTTCATTTTCATGATTTTGAAGACAGTTAGGGCGACACACTCTATTTTGCAACCCACCGCAATTTCCTTTCTACAGTCCCGTGTGCTCAGAATGATGTTGTGTCTCTGAGCCTCCTAAGGGATACCCTAAAGGAAACTTTAAACCCCGGCTTCACACCGCGAGGATCACGGCACGGAAATCTGCGTGTATGTCGGAAGAAATTACAAGACGTTGGTGGATGAAGAGGGTGTTTATAAAGCCTGCGGCACACCTTTGCATTTTTAGCCTGCGTCGGCCAAGCGTTTTTGGAATTTAAAAACGCTCCTTTGACGCGCAAAGACGCAGGTCATGGGGTGGACTGACGCTCGTCGTACGCTCGTTGAGCGCAAGTCGAACGTCAGTCCACGGTGGTCTAATATGCGTATGCTGTCCTTCAAGGGAGCGTTTTTTAATTTACCAAAACGCAAGGCTGACGCAGGCTAAAAACGTAAAGGTGTGACGCAGGCTTAAGCTTTCCCATGCAAGGAAGTGATTAATCGGGGGTAAAAACTCGTCGAGGGATTTTAAAAGTTCGCGCGCCAAAGATGAGAGCGGATAGGAGAATTAGGCGCGAAGAATCTTGGCCATGATGTGGGAAGCGTTCCAAATGTTTGGAATTAAAAACATTTATTCCTTTTTTTTTTTTTTACTGATATTGCATGTTGTTGTCAGTTATCGTGTTGAAACTACGCTTATCTGATCTTACTTTCCTGTCTGAAATTTGTAGTTTTAAATTGAGGTTTGGGGGGATAATGAAGTAATAGAGATCATATGCTTGCATAATGATGACAGGTTCGAATAAAAACCACAAAAATGAGTGTGATCAATGATGATAGTGCCTTGATGGGGCGGTCACACCAATAGACTGATCCCGGCCACCCTGCTTTTAAACCGCATCAGCAAAAAGTAATTATTTTTTGCCCTATTCCGTTTGAAATCTGATGTTTCATGGAAATTTTTCTCAGTCACAATACAAATTCATTTAAAGCGATAGACCAGTTTTGGGAGGAGGGCGCTTCAGATATTTAACTAGTACTGTTTGCGAGCTGCAGTAAAATTATTACCATAATGCAGTTTTTCAATAGTAAATTAGAGCATGTTCATAGTTTGTTTGAATGAAATAGACCTAGAAATTATCGCAAAATAAAAAAAAAACATGCTGCGGTCGTACCTCCTTACAGAACATGCTCCACGTACAAAATGAACGCTAACTCACACACCGCAGACAATACCACCGATCGCACCGCCCATTTCAGGCCGACGCTCCCCCGTGCTTAAGCGCTCAGCACATCGTAGGAACAATGGCTAATTGACCTGTTCGACGTAAAATACACAGAATACGAGCAAAAATGTACTCCTAATATCCTACATAGATATGTTTAGGCATGTAAAGCAACTTGTGAATACATCAGCTCGTTTAACATCACTTTCTGCATCCCAGTCATTACGAATCTATACCTTTAAACAAAACATTAATTTATAGTTCGTAGTTTGAATTTAAGAAAATTCAGTTTTGCAGCAGGCTGGGATTAGCCTGTAGGTGTGACTGGCCCATGATATTGCAACCATCTCCCGACTTAATGAGTTCCCATCTCATTAAGTGTGCCCCCCCCCTCCCCTCCCAGTGCAGAAATGCACAGGAGAACTGTTTAACTGACACTAACGTGTGCATACGTCGAACCCAAGCAAAGCAGATTCAAGGTCGGGCAAGCATTTGCCACTTTGCCCTTCCTCAGACAAGACGAGCCTCTATTCACGCAAAAAGACGCTGAGATCTCTAGGACTATTTATACACTACAAAAAAATCCATTCGAACACCTGGGGCCGATTACTCGAAATGGTCTTAGCTATCCTCTTCATGCTAAGGCGTCTTAACTTCTTGCGCCACCCTCTTAACATAGTGGTATGTCTGTGTTACGAGGGTGGCACAAGAAGTCAAAACGTCTTAGCATGAAGAGGATAGCTAAGACAATTTCGAGCAACCGGGCTCTGCTGGGCAACGTTGTCCTCCATTTGTTTGGCCACAATAATCTTACGGAACAGTAAAGGAAACTTAATAATTCTCCTGATAATGCGAACAGTTGGTTGGGTTTACTTTTTGCCCAACACCTATTTGCAATGTACCCAGACCAGATCTGCCGCATTCTAAATTATATATATATTTTTTTTATTACGAAATTTGATATTTGATTCAAATCAAATCAAATCAGACCCACTTCCATTCTGTCCATGTTTTCCACATCTATCGAACTGTTATAAAATTACACTTCGTTGACATAGGGGGGTGTTGCTCAAAGGGTGCGATTGATCGTAAGTTGCAGTTGATCGGTACGCGCCAATCAAAATCATAGTTTCATGCTCGTCTTGTTAAATTCGCATACCACGCGCGAATGAAAATGCGCGTTATCATTTGCAAAGTTGCAGTTGATTTTGAGCAACACCCCCATAGTCATAAATAGAAGCATCGTAATATTGTATTCTAATGACATGTCCGAGTTCCATTATTATGTCATATTATCAAGGGGGTGTTTCATCAAGATTTGTCACAGAGACAATTAGTCAGCGCTGACAAATTCCTTGGTTGTGATTGGATGAAAAGCACTATCGCTGACAGTTGCTATGGGAACTTTCGGAAAATGACTCTTTGTCGCTGTGACAAATCTTGATGAAACACCCCCCCCCCCCCCCTCGATGTAATTAACGTGTCACTATAAAGATTAGAAGGTGATATATTATTTAAAAGACATTTCGTTTTCCAAACAAGCAATGACACCTCTCTGTCTAATGAGGGTTTATCCATTTATCCATTTTCGATCAAAATTTCTTCAGAGGGCAAATCTCTTAAAAGGTTCCAAGATTTGATAAACGAAACGCATTAATAGACACACTTAGGAATAAAGGTGCAAAATCACAAAATTATGCAACACTGTGGCACCTTTTGGCAATGTTTGGATTGCAATGTTGGAACTTTTTTGGAAAAAATTGTGATTTTGCATCCTGCGTAGTGATCAGGGGCCAATTGCACGAAATGATTTTAACTATTCTTTTCATGCTAAGACGTCTGAACGTCTTGTGCCATCCTCGTAACATAGACATTAGCGTCGATACGACTATGTTAAGAGGGTGGCGCAAGAACTTAAGACGTTTTAGCAAAAAGAGGGCAACTAAGACCAGTTTGTGCAATTGGCCCCTGATGATTTGAACTCCTAACTTTGAGGATGTTGGATTGCTTGGTTCTAACTTAATTTGATAAAAAAAAATATATCAACCTAATATCAACTTGAGGTTGTCAGAAGGTACACTATTACACCTTTCCCAGTAGTTTGCACCCTTAATGTACCTTTTATGGGAACGTGTACAACAAAAGAGTGCAATCTTGCACCTTTTTCTAGTTTTACCCCAGATTGCATCTTCCCCTTGCACCCTTTGTGCACTATTTTTTCTTAGTGCGTACAGTTCCACTTGTCAATATATGATTAGTATAATAGGTGATACCTAATTCAAATGTATACACTTTATTTTCCAAATTGGCAATTATAAACAGTGTATGATGAGGTGGTAGGCCTTCGATCCATTTATCCATTTTGTTGCTTCAGATGTCACAAATCTCTTAAAAGGTTTCAAGATCTGGGGGGGGGGCGTAACATAAAAGAGATACAATCAATTTTGCGTTTAATCACAAACTTTAGTACATGATTTGCCAATGACTTGTGACTGATAGCAATCGTTCGATTGATTGAAATTTTTACGTTACGGGGCTCTGATAAACGGAATGATATTATCAGCAATATTCTGATAATAAACATGAAAAGGGAAATCTCCCTCTTGTCAAAGTGATGAAATTTTTAAACGTGAGACTTTTTGCAATTTACGCTCCTAAAAAATCCGTCCAAATTACCTATCAAAATTTACATCTAATTTTCTAACACGACAAAGGCAATTAAAAGATTTATCTTTTTTTTTCATACAAAATGCGTGAGAGGGCAAAGCTCTTGAATCGGTTCAAGATATAATCAACTTAACGGAACACGTCTCGGATCTGCGAATCCCTCAAACCCTAAACGAAAAGCACGTCCATACCACTTAAAATATTCTTCAAGCTTCAGATACGCTGGGCAAACGCTAGCTATAAAAATGTGAGTATAAGCTTTAACCAAAACTTACCGACGAAACTTTAAGGGATGGGGGCATCATGACACCCATAGTTATTTAGGGTTTTAGGACGAATAGAAAAAAAACTGTCTTATTCATTTTAATGTGTCTAAAATTGCACCATTAATCTAAAAACTAAACTATTTTTTAAGCTGAATTATCTCACCATTTATAGCAAAATAAAATCTGTCTGATTGATTATGTGGGTATAGGTATCTTATGATTGGCACTATCCGAACAACACAAATGCACTCCCAGTAGGCACAAGACGCATAATGTGCCAAATAATCTACAAAAAACCTCAATAACACAAGTAAAAATGTGGGAGATATTTCCTTTGTGGTATTTTCACTCACAAAACAATCAAACCATATCGATTTTAACTGAAACATAGCCATTAAATCTATCATAGAATTTCGGAACTGGAAATTGATCAAATAAAGACCTATGGTACTTAAAAAAACTTTTCGTCTTGTTTTCTTTGCTGGGATTCTTTTACCTTTATATTCATGACGATTGAAGCCCACTCATGAGATATCTTTACATCACATCGGAAATTAAAGATATAATACTAAATCCATATCAGACATTCTCCATGAAACCTGGATAAATAAGATTTATCAAGAGACGTTCTTTGGGATGAATTTCAGACCGAAATCTGTAACACCAAACCTTCGAAAGATCATAATTAGCCTAAGAAATGTCAGAAATTCCATCTGCGTCAGTAAACGTAAAAGACATGGAAACCGTATTGTGCTCATTGATAAGTATCCATCAGTCAATAATTGATCCAGTAACATTATACATTATACCATTCACTTGACGCTATCGAAGTGAAGTGAAGTGATATACTGTAATAATCAATTTGGACTTGCTACTGGGATGTGATAATTCATGGATGATTTTTTCAGAATTATTTTTTGCGAGAGCGAGAGGGGGTGGGTTACAGGGCCGCTTGGTCGAGAAGGTTTTTTTTTAACTGAAAGCTATTAGGGCAACCCTGTTTGGATAAAACGACAAATTAAAAAAAAACACTTATGTTCTGAAATACAAAGAAATTGTGTAAATGAATATTTGTTTCAGGTTCAAGAAAGGGGCCTTGCGAAAGGGTAAAAGAAAGAAAAAAAAACATTCACTCATGGCGGGAGGGGGGGGGGGTTGCTAAGGACCAAAATTGCGAAAAATGTAAAAAAAAAAAAAAAAAAAACATACAGGGGGAGGCACAAATTCGCTCCCGGGGTCGCAATATTGATGCGATTTGAGGAGAATTTGTACCTTTATATTGATGGCGGTTGAAAAGGACGAAAAGCCCACTCATGAGATATCTTTACATCACATCGGAAATTAAAGATATAATACTAAATCCATATCTAAATCCATATCTCCTGGATAAATGAGATTTATCAAGAGACGTTATTTGAGGTGAATTTCAAATCGAAATCTGTTACACCAAATCCTGGAAATATCATTATTAGTCTAAGAAATGTCAGAAATTACACCTGCGTCAGTGAACGTGAAGGACAAGGAAACCGGATTCATTGATATAGATCCATCAGTGAATAATTGGTCCAGTAACATTATACATGATATAATTCTCTTAAAGATATTGAAGTGAAGTGATAAACTGTAATAATCACTTTGGACTTGCTTCTGGGACGCGATAATTCATGGATGAGTTTGCCTTATGTGGATTTGTTATTATCTTTTTTTTCTGAAATGCAAATAAATTGTGTAAATGAATAATTGTTTCAGGTTCAATAAACAATGATAAAGGAGCCATGGGGAAGGGTAACAAAAAAAAAGAGGGACAAAAATGTCACTCACCTATTGAGGGAGAGGGCGCCCAGGACCCGATTGGCAAAATTATCCAAAACTAATAAACAGGGGTTGGCACAAATTGGCTATCGGGGTCGCAAAATTGATGCGATTTGAGGGGATCACCAATTTATGCGAAACGCTATTTTTTCCTTAATTTTGTTCCTTTTTGTTTCTAGGTTGGTTGATTTGTTTTGTGTGTTTTTTTTTGTTTCATAGCTTCTGTTGACCAAATGCAAAAATAGTAACGACCCTTTATTTTTTTTTTTATTTAAGTCGCTTGTCAACTCATCGTGAAGATTCTTTTCTTTCTTTCTTCTTCTTCTTCTTCTTCTTCTTCTCTGGCTCCTTTGATTGTGTTAAGTAATACACCAACTTCAATGGTGTATAAATAATACAGTATAAAGTATTTAATGAACCACAATTCCTTTGATCTTCCTTTTCTCGTGGCAGATCATTTCTTGAGAAAGTTTTAATCAAAGGAGGCCCAGATAATGCATTCTATCAGATGGAGCGAGGCGAGCTCACTGCCATTCAGGTACAGTGCAAGTCAGAATTCTTTGCAATCTGTTATCACCAGGAAAGCTCAGAACATTAGAAATTGTCGAGTGATCCCATTGGGGTTTCACTGTGAACACATTATTATGTGTNACAGTAAGCCTAATGTCAAACCTAATCCCAAACCTAACCCTAACCCTAATCCTAATCTTGACATCATTCTGAATCATAAACCCTATCATAACCCTAACCCTAACCCTACTCCTAGCCAGAAAAATGAACCAGAGCAATTGTCGCCGGAGCAACTGTCGGGTCACCAAATGAACATGAATATCTGTTTGCGTTTCAATAAACAAGCCCTCTGGGAGGATAAAAAGAGAAAAAAGGGGGATACGATAAAAAAAAAAATCTCGGGGTGGCGAATCCCTCAATTTGATTAGAACACAAATTCATGCGAAACGCTTATTTCATTATTATTTGTTTATTGGTTGGATTGTTATTTTTCTTGCTTATTAGCTTATTTGGGTGTACATATAGAGAAAATGATGACCCTTTATTTTTGCTCTTGAAGTTGTCAGATAATCATAAAGGGGCGGGAACACCCCCACCCCCACACACAAAAAAAATCGCCTGAATCCTTGGAATGCCAATTTCTGGTCACGTGTAATGTAATCGAAACACCGTCATTGTATATGAAATGAAATTTAAAGAAAATGTCATAATTGGAAAAGTGTAGGTAATTTGATGAATATGAAAATAGAGTGGAATGATGCGCTTTCAGCCTCATGGGAACAATGCAATAACAGGAAATATGTTTTTATTAATATTAAAGGGAAAGGGAAATAGGGATATCAGGTGGGTAAGGGAAAACAAAGAACGCGTTTCTATCGATTCAATCAAATCATTCTTACCTTTTAATGGGCGTCGATTCAACTAAACTATTTACATTTTCCTCCAGGAATAAGTTTAACCGGTCCCCAGGTATTATATTTCGTGTTGGTTTTCCCAAATTCAATAGGTATGGTGTTTACATCGCTGTCGAATATTGATTTTTGATTGGAATGAAAGTGATATAACGTACTTGGCTTTGCTTCTAGGGAGTATTCAGCTTTCAAAGATTCTATTTTGCGCAGCTTTTACTGTAAATGATACGTATTATTCTGTTTCTAGGCGCTCAAATGAAATTGTAACAGCTGCAAGAATGACAGACAAAAATACCAAAATAAAAAAAAATTATGAGAACGCAGCATTTTCATCAATGAAGGCATCCATAACACTTTGAATTAGATATGAGAGCAGACGTTAGTAAATTGATGATTTTTCAATCACTTGAACCGAACATTAAAATAGATATAGCATACGATGTTTAAATGACGATGACGATGATGATGATGATGATGATAACCATACGGATGATAATGGTGGCCATTTGTAGTAGCGCCGGTCTCCGCCTCAGCTGGGCGTTCATGACGCTCAATTAATCAAAATAATGTCTTACAAACTCTAATATCCTAATGATATCAATATATCAACCAATCAATTACGGTAATCAATCAATCAATCAATCTAACAAACAAAGAAACCATGGTAACAACAAAACATTCGGTAGCATGAAAACTTGATTTAACATGAATTTATATTTGATACTAGTAATAATAATGATGATGATGTACGATTTATATGGCACCAAATCGACCTTTTTAAAAGAAAATTGTTAAAGGCCTAACTATTTGTACTTGTGTTTGTACTTTATTCTCTCATCAAGAAAAAACATTAATTATATTAAAGTATAACTATTTGTAACGTACGGGAGTAGGGTAACTATATACAAGCCATAGCAGAGAAGAGAGGAGTGCAATGAATACAATGAGAAAACGTAATCAATTTTATGCAATGTTAAACAGGTAGGTTTTGTACTTTTTTCATATTTCAAATATTTCTGCAAAAATTTACGTCATCACCATGCGGTAGTCTTTATTTACAGGGATCTGATCAAAATAGATGTTTGCAATCTGGATAGGTACTTGACATGTGTGTGAACTGTTGGGAGACATTTGAGCGGATGTTTTCCATGAACATGATGAATTCATTTAGTGGATGCAGGTGAAAACAGATGGAAAATGGAACCAACTCTGAAAGAAATACTCTCTTTGTTGTGGAACCTGTAACATGTGTAACATGATGGCTTTTCACCTCTACAATCTATGGGGAGGGGGTAGGGGTTTAAGCC
>BQKZ01000526.1:61690-79016 GCA_036244855.1 Temnopleurus reevesii | reverse complement strand
TATCACCTGCTTTTCAAACATTATGTATCATGACCTGTCTTTGTAAATATTTTTGTCTCTCTTGCAAATGATTATAATTTGTTGTTGAAATTGTGAAAATGATATTGAAATGGAAATAAAATAAATCAAATCAAATCAAATCAAATCTTGTCAGCTCACCAGGTTGATCAAAAGCAAAAATTACTAGAAAGGACGCCATTTTTGTATTGCTTTTCTGTTCAGTTGTCTGGGTTGACTATTTTCCCAACATTTTTAGCAGTGTACCGAGCCTTCAAACGGGAGAAAATATAGTTTTGGCAGGAATGCTGCAGTTGTTTGTAAATAAACTTGAAATCAGATGCAAATTGAAACAAAATATCTGATCGGCTCAAGTGCTGTCAAGTCTGCATCCATGAACGATCTTGATTTGCAAGCCCCGATTACAGAATTTGTCTGCCCCAGAAAAATATTACATTGCTTAAAGGCCAACTCACACGTTTACGCTTTTAAGGCCCGCGCACACCAAACACGGCACGGCATCACGGCACGGTTTTTACGCACTATCTCCCCTGTGATTGGCCAATTGTTACAAATTTTGTGCGCGGAGAAGCGCGCTGACCAATAACAACAAAGAGAGCGCGTAAATACCGTGCCGTGATGCCGTGCCGTGTTTGGTGTGCCCGGGCCTTAGCCTGGGTCGACCAAACGTTTTTTTTTTTTTTTTTAATAAAAAAGTTACGCTCCTCGAGAGCACAGTATACGCTGATCAGATGATCAGACCGAACGTCAGTCCAACGTAAAACCTGCGTCTTTGTGGTCATGTTTGTGCCTCCAGTGAGCGTTTTTAATTTTCGAAAACGTGTTCCCATCACAGATTTATCTGAAGTTGCCAATTACCTCTAAAACTCGTAACGTTTGAGCGGATTATCCGATTTTGCTCGTATTTTCCCCATGCTCCCAGTTTGTTCATTTTATTTTTACTTATTTTTTTTTTTTACTTAGTTCCCATTTAAACGCAGCAATATCAGACGAACAAATAAAAGAAAATTTGAAGGAAATCGGACGATGAATATGACACTTTGAATAGTCCACAAAATGATGTCTCCAAGAAAAATTAGGGGCACTTTTATAAATTTATTTCTGGATTTTTCTGCCGTGGAATTGCCCGGGAGCATCCAACGAGTTTGACAGCCCACGAGTCCGACAGCTCACGAGTCCGACAGAAATGAATATAAGCCTATACTACATCGACAATTTTCAAAATGAGGTTCGAGCTAGACATTTTGACTTTCATGCTCGCAAGATCGACACTGAAAAATTATTTACTCTAAGCCCGACAGCACGCAAACAGACCTACGAGACCGATAACGTAAATATAATTGTCGGACTAATCTGCTAATAGACCAATTTTACCTAGAGTCGGACTCATTTGCAAAATTTATGTTCGGTCGTAATCATGTGCGTTTTCATAATTTTGTCGTATTTTTGAGTTGTCTGACTCTAATCCGTTTTTATGTAATGTCTATTTCGTGCACCAATCATTCAAAATGTCGGCTTTGTGAGCTGTCGGACTCGTGGGCTGTCGGACTCGTAGGCTGTCGGACTCGTCGGTAGTACCTGAATTGCTCTGTGGTATAACAACATGATCTGACTCATCACATCTCCGTAATGGGCCAGTCACACCTTTAGATTGATCCCACCCTGCTGCCAAACTGAAATATCGTATATTCGAACTATGAATTAAAAATTGATGATAAGTTAAATAAATAAATTTGTACAATTGAGATTGAGAAAAATAGTCTTCAAACATGAAGGAGAGGTCCGCGTAGGATGATGATGGAGATGCGCGTTACCAGGGAAGTTGTTGTTGCCGATCCCTTAGAAACAACGATTTTTCAAATAAATTTAGCGAAAATTGATCCAAAAAGTACAAAATCTTAGCCAAACCAGTCTTAAAATTTAAACAGACCAGATATTCTTGTTCACTGAAAATGTTCCTTTCGTTAGTGGTAAAAGTTCTAACGGTCTGCAACGAAACTCCGCAAAAAACCAAAAAGCTGGAGCTCAGCCAAACACGTCCTTCCCATCCAGAGATGTAAATAACATCAGATTTCATACGGTATATAACACTATTAATTACAATTTTGTTGATGTGGTTGATACAGTTTGTTGATGCTGTTTAATAGCAGGTGGGATCAGTCTGTTGGTGTGACTGCCCGATGAGTAAAGGCTGACTCATACCTTTGCGTTTTCAGCCTGCGTCGGCCGAGCGTTTTTTTTAAATTTAAAATGTTCCCACATGAATACGCTGATCAAACGGTGGACTGACGTTCGGCTTGCGTTCGAGGAGCGTACGCCGAACGTCAGTCCACCGTATGACATTCATCTTTGTGCTTTAAGGGAGCGTTCCTAATTTTCCAAAAACGCTGGGCCAACGCAGGCTAAAAACGCAAAGGTGTGCGTCGGCCTCAAGCAGGGTTTGTAAACTCAGTCAAGCATCACCAAGTAACTGTCTGCTAACTTCAGTCACAAATGCATGCTCCAGCGATTACAGACTGAGATGACTAAGTATTTGCGGGTGTCGGCCCAGGTGAGTAGGTATTGGCGTGTGTCCATGCATTTAATTTTCCGTTTTCCGACTAAAACACTTCCTACTTTAACAAAAATGCCAACCGTTCCTAAATATGCATGGTGTGTATTTACATGAATTCAAGGCTTTCATCTTTTGTGAATGTTACAGATTGTAACAAAAATGCTGTGATGCCTACCCTTCCAGAAAATACATAGGTGCATTTCCTTATTATAATTTTGTCAAAAGTGAATGGATGAGAGTTTGGCTATTTTTGTCATTTTTGCTCTCTTTTTTGTTCAGATGTTGTCTTATTCACATTCTAGTTATTGTCATATACATTGTCCGTAATGGTTAGCAGCTCTGCAAATGTATGACTCACTCCTAAGCAAACATTCGTTTGACAAATCATATGTTACCACCACCAACAGACATCATTATCAGTGAGGCGTTACTTGTTCGTCTTATAGCGTATCTTAATTGCTCGTAGGACTTTGATAGATCGGTGTGAAAACGGTCGAGTAGGCAATCATTGAGAAAAAAAACCCCGCAGTCTCTTCAGACCCTTAGATCAAGATCACCATGTATTCTATCACCCATGACCACACGGCACTCTCTGCCCGACATACCGTCAATCCACCAATTCAGATTCGGCGCCATAATTTCCTGCCGTCGGAACTCATATAGTTAATCGCGAATCATGATTTCCGCCCAAACTCCACGTCCTCTTATCAATATTTTCAATTAAGGCAGTGTTCCCACTTTGGCTAGTTGTGCGAGAGCTATGCAATATTTTAAATTGGCTTAAGTCGCCGGAACGAGCGACAAATTGGGCATTTATTATTCGCTGCGCATGAGTGACCAACAAGGCAACATTGCGTTTACCAAGACTGTCATACGAGTAGTGCAAGATTGACACGAGCAAGACAATTATATTTCAAAATAAAAGTCTCCTTGATATGAGTAAGAAAGAGCTTGCTATAAAAATCTAGTACGATTTCATGATGAGTAATAAGAGCTTTAAACGAGTTTCAAGTACCAAGACAGCTTTGTACCAGTATTGGCAATTTATTAAAAGCAGCGGTAATATACACGATTACACAAGTTTAAACGAGTTCAACACGATCGCTGAGAGTGCGTTAACTGTTTGAACATGTTTAGGATTCGGGAACCATTTGCAAATTTGCACCGAGTTTCGCCAAGTCGTGGCGACTTATCGCGAGCTATTCCGAGTTACATCATAAGCTAAACACGAGTTTTCCTGATTATCTCGAGTTATGGCCAGTAACCGTGAGGTGCAACCGTCCTAACCTCGCCTTAGCTCACCACTCTAACTCACAAAAGTGTGAACGTTGCCCAAACATGGGAGATAGGTCGATCGAGAGGGGGGGGCGGGGGAAATGACGAAAGAAGACAGCGAATAGTCGTTTTTATTCTCATAATGTTCCTGTTTGTCTAGTCCTCATGATGACGTCGCGTTTGAACGTGTCTCCTCATTTCTCTGAAGAATTAAAAAAAACCCGCCGCCCTGACCGCTGGCGTTATGTTTGCAACCTCGAGGNCGCATCACCAAGTAACTGTCTGCTAACTTCAGTCACAAATGCATGCTCCAGCGATTACAGACTGAGATGACTAAGAATTTGCGGGTGTCGGCCCAGGTGAGTAGGTATTGGCGTGTGTCCATGCATTTAATTTTCCGTTTTCCGACTAAAACACTTCCTACTTTAACAAAAATGCCAACCGTTCCTAAATATGCATGGTGTGTATTTACATGAATTCAAGGCTTTCATCTTTTGTGAATGTTACAGATTGTAACAAAAATGCTGTGATGCCTACCCTTCCAGAAAATACATAGGTGCATTTCCTTATTATAATTTTGTCAAAAGTGAATGGATGAGAGTTTGGCTATTTTTGTCATTTTTGCTCTCTTTTTTGTTCAGATGTTGTCTTATTCACATTCTAGTTATTGTCATATACATTGTCCGTAATGGTTAGCAGCTCTGCAAATGTATGACTCACTCCTAAGCAAACATTCGTTTGACAAATCATATGTTACCACCACCAACAGACATCATTATCAGTGAGGCGTTACTTGTTCGTCTTATAGCGTATCTTAATTGCTCGTAGGACTTTGATAGATCGGTGTGAAAACGGTCGAGTAGGCAATCATTGAGAAAAAAAACCCCGCAGTCTCTTCAGACCCTTAGATCAAGATCACCATGTATTCTATCACCCATGACCACACGGCACTCTCTGCCCGACATACCGTCAATCCACCAATTCAGATTCGGCGCCATAATTTCCTGCCGTCGGAACTCATATAGTTAATCGCGAATCATGATTTCCGCCCAAACTCCACGTCCTCTTATCAATATTTTCAATTAAGGCAGTGTTCCCACTTTGGCTAGTTGTGCGAGAGCTATGCAATATTTTAAATTGGCTTAAGTCGCCGGAACGAGCGACAAATTGGGCATTTATTATTCGCTGCGCATGAGTGACCAACAAGGCAACATTGCGTTTACCAAGACTGTCATACGAGTAGTGCAAGATTGACACGAGCAAGACAATTATATTTCAAAATAAAAGTCTCCTTGATATGAGTAAGAAAGAGCTTGCTATAAAAATCTAGTACGATTTCATGATGAGTAATAAGAGCTTTAAACGAGTTTCAAGTACCAAGACAGCTTTGTACCAGTATTGGCAATTTATTAAAAGCAGCGGTAATATACACGATTACACAAGTTTAAACGAGTTCAACACGATCGCTGAGAGTGCGTTAACTGTTTGAACATGTTTAGGATTCGGGAACCATTTGCAAATTTGCACCGAGTTTCGCCAAGTCGTGGCGACTTATCGCGAGCTATTCCGAGTTACATCATAAGCTAAACACGAGTTTTCCTGATTATCTCGAGTTATGGCCAGTAACCGTGAGGTGCAACCGTCCTAACCTCGCCTTAGCTCACCACTCTAACTCACAAAAGTGTGAACGTTGCCCAAACATGGGAGATAGGTCGATCGAGAGGGGGGGGCGGGGGAAATGACGAAAGAAGACAGCGAATAGTCGTTTTTATTCTCATAATGTTCCTGTTTGTCTAGTCCTCATGATGACGTCGCGTTTGAACGTGTCTCCTCATTTCTCTGAAGAATTAAAAAAACCCGCCGCCCTGACCGCTGGCGTTATGTTTGCAACCTCGAGGACAGTTGGACGACCTCGTCTATACATTGACCGATATTAAGAACTATTCTGTAGCTGTAGAGCGCGTATAGTGAGAATTATCGCCCCGTCATCACTATTGGCAATATTCATGTTTCTTAAAGCTCAAGTAAAGTTTTTTGTAAAAAACATATTTTTTCGAAATTTGTCTTCATATGTTAATGAAATGAAAAAGAGTGTTAATATTGCACAAACATTTGTGCGAGAAATGAATGAGTTTTCGAAAAGATTTCATCAAAAATGTGTAAAACCTCTACATCATTATTGATCATGAGACTGTATAACTTTTTATTATGCTTTTTTCAAATCTCGAAAATATCCTGGTATATGTCCGATAATAAACAAACTGTCGATATTGCCCAGAGAGCTGGGCAAAAATATGATTTGACAGTCAAATCAAAGTTTTCAAAAAGAATCAAGTCATTAAGATGATGATGGTACAATCTCGAAATGTGTGTAAGATATATGTAAAAAACATCTCGTATAATTGACAATTTGTGATATTCATCAAAACTATGTTCGGGCTTTAAGTAGGCTCGGAATTATGTGGGATTTGCGGTGTGTTGGAATGGAAACATAAAATCAATTTGAATTCATGTATGCATCGATATTGCAGAGGATATTGCCATTTAGATACATTTCAGAAATGTTTCTGTCAACCGTTCGGTGAAAAGCTTCAACATAATACTTTCGTAGCTGCATATCAAGTGTTTAATGGCAAATTATTTCACTTTATGTAGGGCCAATAATTTATGTCATTAACCCATACACGTTTACGCTATTGTAGTTGCCTTAATAAAGATATCTAATCGGTCACGACACTCCTGTGGGCTAATGATTTAATTGGTCTATAGTAACCCCGAGGTTGCGGGTTCGAATCCCATCTGGTTATATATCAGGGATTTTTTTTTCATAGCAACCCGGCACGCTAAAGCAGTAGCAAGCCTAAACATTAATATTTAGGATTTACATTCCAAACCATTTACCTTTCCCCCAAGATTATCACTTTTTTTTGCCCCTTCATATTTTGTAATTGAACTATGTGTCTTTGGAAAGATATTCGATTTCGCATGAGACAGTGTATACATGTGTTCAACGGTTTGCATCAATTTAACATTCTAATTCATTTAGCCTGCAATCTATACTTTCAATCAATTTAAGGTTAAGAGAGGACACACATGGAATCAAGCTATAACCTTAAATTAAGCGCAGACTGTCCTGTAATCACGACGGGAAATTCATAAAAATTTAGTAAGTGATAAGTGAATATAAGAAGGAGTTTATGGCGTCCACGTGCATTCATCTCATTTTAGATTTGTAAGGGGGAAAAACTTTTTGGAGTTTTTGGAAAAGTTAAAATTTGTGATCCGAAATACAATCGACCGTCGATCTTATTGCTCCATTTCTGCACATCAGACTCAAAGATGCCATGTGCAATTTTAATGATCATTTTCAAGTTTCAAGTTTCAAGTATAGCGCAAGATGAACGCACACTGTTGATAGATTATACTCAAATGTATACTGAATCTATGGCAAGAAAGCGCAAGTAAACACACCAGAAAAAAAATGTTTTATATGAATTATCATCAATGATTTTTTTTTTTAAATGTAGAACCATTTAGCCATTTCACTGTCTTGCAAGGGAAAGTCCCGAAATCTGCTTGACTATTCACATGAAGAAATTTGTATGGGCGTACATAATGCTGAATGCTGAATGGGATATACAGCCGATTCATCTTTTTTGTTTTATCATGTATATATGTAAGTATTTGTATAATTTCTTTTGTTTGTATTTTTGTTTTGTTTCTTTTTATTTGAATTGGAAAATAAATACGGAAAATAAATACTATATATACTACTATAATCGAAGATACTTATACCAACTTCCATGCAGAATAGCAGCGCACACAAAATATATATATTCGCTCCCCGGCTGAAGTCCATCAGCAAACATTCCTAGCATTGGGTACTGATGCAATTATGGACACCTGGGCGTTTTACGCCATGTACATATCTTCCTTGGTCTTTAACATACCAGCCAACAGGCGAAGCTAATGGGACCCCGGGGACCAGTTATTCAAAATGGGTTTTGTATGCTAACATTCGTTTTGTTATGGCGTACTAGCTATAACATGACTTAACGCCACCTCACACATATGCGAATTGAGGCAGATGGACGCTGACGATTTGGAAAAATACGTAAGCTTCTACCTGCAATGCAAATGCTACTTGTTCAATCAAAGAAAGTTTTACATCTGGAATAATACCTCTTTGTAGGAGGTTCGATACCGCGTCTTAAAGAATGACAAAAATGCTGGCAAATATGTGCTTCCTAAAACGCTTCATCAGGACGCAGAACAATCACTGAACCCGTTGCTAAAATAGTCATTATTCGTTAATAATAACGAAAATGTTATTGTTAATGGTAATTATATATTAAGTACCGCACATAAATAAGCACATAGATTAAGTGAAATTTGGTACCAGCGATCAGAATTTGCAAGAATTAAAACGATGATTTATACAAGTGGACATTACTGTACACGAATGGCCTTAAGGTCTTTGATAAAACAATATCCTAATATATAAATATGAAAAATACAACGGAAGTAATCGGAACACACTTAAATCTGTAGCAAAAAGAGTCCATGTGAATTACAGTTTCTTAGCCGTACTCAATAAATAATACACAGTGAGCCTTGTAATTTAAGATTATGATTCAAGATTATTATCAATACAACTGCACATTTGCAACTTGTGTGCACTTTTTCCTTAAATTTACTGCGCATCATAATCTTTTAGATCGGTTGATATCGTAATATCACTCCAGTCGTAATTGGCGGCATCGAACCTCGGACATCAAAGGATCGCCCTATGTATTGTTCATCTTTTGAATTTGACCAGGTGTTTCACATTCATGACTCTGAGATGTTACTCCATCCTTAAACCCCTCCTTGGTTCAACTAGGTGCTTTTATACTGGGCGAGAAAACTACTTGTAAAATCTAGGCTTCGCGCTGCAGGTATAAACCTCCCTATTTTCCCAATTCGTCAGCATTCGTCCAATTCAATTCACTTTTGTATGAGGGGGGGGGGGGGGGGGGGCTTTAGCAAGAAAAAAAGAATAACATCATTTCGAGCAATGGGCCCTATAGAGGCTTGATATTTCATCTTAACAGGACATAATGATGAAGATCATGACCGTCGATAAGTAGGTTGAGGCGCACCCATCTGACATGTTTAAAAATGTGAGCTGAACATCTGAACATCTGAACATCTGTGTAAAACGCTCCCGTAATTTGCACGTAAAACCGACAGGGAGATGCAGAAAGTAAATAAATGAAAAAAAATATAAAAAAAGCTGTTTTATTTTGTTGTTGTTGTTTGTTTTTTTTGTCTTTGCATCTTCTTCCTTTTGATTTTTGCTCATCAGAAAATCGTCAACCACACCCCGACCATGCCGACGACCCTGAAACATTATTCTGATCAGACAGAGAACGGTCAATANCGCTCCCCGGCTGAAGTCCATCAGCAAACATTCCTAGCATTGGGTACTGATGCAATTATGGACACCTGGGCGTTTTACGCCATGTACATATCTTCCCTGGTCTTTAACATACCAGTCGATTGGCGTAGCTAATGGGACCCCAGGGACCAGTTATTCAAAATGGCTTTCGTGTGCTAACATTCGTTTTGTTATGATGTCCCACACCCATGCGAATTGAGGCAGATGGATGCTGACGAATAGACCAGTTTCGTAATTTACGCTTGCCCCAAGACGAACTATGTATTAAGCTACCATATAATGAGAATTCAGTAGTCACAATGCTGCTTGCATACATTAACGTTGCTAGGTTGGACAAACATTGTAGCTTGACGAACCTAGCTGCAACTTCTGCTTGCTATTCACATTCCTTCCATTGAAATAGGATTATTTTATATCAGCTGGACAAATAGTTTATCATTGTGCATTTGACAAAGAAGCGTGCATAAAATCTAAATATATTACGAAAGTCGTCTATTGGAAAAATACGGAAGCTTTTACCTGCAACGCAAAGGCGAATTGTTACACTCGCTAAGTCGCCTTCTACATGTCTACTGGACGAGAAAACAACTTGTAAAATTTCAGCTTCGCGCTGCACATCTAAGCTTCCCTATTTTCCCCAATTCGTCAGCCCTGGCTTCGTCTAACTCAATTCGCACAGGTGTGAGGGGACTTTTAGCAAGAAAGGAAGGTAAGGATCATTTCGAGGAATGGGCAATATAGATGCTTTTTTATATTTCATCTTAATAGCTCAGGGCCGTCTATAAACATGTCCATGTGCACCCCTTTAAGAATGTGAGTTGTACGTAGAAAGTAATTGGTGTGAAACAGAGATGCAGGATGTAATGAATAAGCTTTTTTTTTTTTGTTGTTGTTGTTGTTTGTTTGTTTGTTTTTTTGTGCATCTTCTTTACTTTTGATTTTTGCTCATCAGAAAATCGTCAACCACACCCCGACCATGCCGACGACCCTGAAACATTATTCTGATCAGACAGAGAACGGTCAATACATTGTCTGAACCATAATAAAGGAACCCTAAAAACTCACTTGCTCATTTTTTTTCCTTCTCGATTAGCGTCTAGAACATTCATACCCGGTCTACACATCTCCCTGTCTTTGAGAAAGCAGTGCTACGCTTCTCAGGCATCAGTCAAAGATAAATAAATTGATTTGTTAATCGCACTTACAGACCCATCAGCTACGGGAGCGATGAGAGGGTGTTAGTGAGTAAGGCAACAAAAAAGTAATTCGTTTGGCTGCCCTCCAATGTCATTTTTTTTTAAGCGTCGGTTGGTAGGACAAAAATAATTTTAGTTCATATATAATTGTTGTACAACTAGTTATGCCATATTGTTATTTTTTATATATTTTCGCTAATAGTCTATGCATTTATGTATTGTATACTATGTATCAATTATGTTTGTTAAGCGCATAGGGACGTCTTTACGTATTTCGCGCTATATAATGTCATTATTATTATTATTATTTAGTTTCTTTTCGGAGTCATTTTTTTGTGAACAAACCATGAGGAAAACATGGCTTAAAAACGAGGATGAAAAGCCAAAATTACCTGAAGATATCCATCCAGGTCATAGTTCACACGCTTATTTATAATTTTACTGTGAACTCTCAAATTTTGGTAAAAGGCAAAAAGAAGAATATCAGGGGCCAAGTGCACAAACTTGTCTTAGCTATCCTCTGCTTGCTAAGCCGTCTTAATTCTTTGTGCCATCCTCATAACATATTTTGTGTCTGTGTTAAGAGGTTGGCACAAGCAGAAGATGATAGCTAAGGCCATTTCGCGCAACTGGAGCCAGGTCCTGTCATTTTTAGAGGGTCCGTCGGTGNGGGGGGGGGGCTTAGTAGAAAACAAATAGATTGATTTGTTAATCGCACTTACAGACCCATCAACTCCCGAAGTGATGGGACGGTTAGTAAGTGAAGCAAAAAATAATTTGGATGCCGTCCAAAGCCATTTTTGAAAAAAGCGCAGATGGGTAGGAATGAAAATAATTATATATTTCGTTTTAATTGTCAGAGACATTTTTATAAACAAGTCATGAGGAAAATATGGCTTAAAAGGGGATGAAAGGACAAAAAGTACCTACAAAATATCTTTGTAGAGCATATTTCAAATGTTTTTAATGATTGTACTGTCAGTTTTTAATTTTGGTAAAAAGTAAAAACAAATCAGGTCCGAACATTTTTGTGAGGATTGGTCGCAGGAGGACATCCAAACACTTTGTGTTGGGGGGGGGGTGCTTAGCAGAAAATAAATAGATTGATTTGTTAATCGCACTTACAGACCCATCAACTCCCGCAGTGATGGGAGGGTTGGTGAGTTATAGTGACAGGAGGGAATTAGGGAGACGCAATCCTAGCTATTACTTGTCACTTTAGCCCACTTCATCTGATATATGTATATTAAAGGGAGTGTTGTTCAAAATCAACTGCAAATCAACTGCAATTTTGCACATTGCGACGCGCATTTTTATTCGCGCACGGTACGCGCATTTAACTAGACGCGAATAAAACGATGGTTTTGATTGGCGCGTTCCGATGAACTGCAACCTGCGATCAATTGCAACTTTTGAGAAACACTCCCTAATGATAGTATGCATAGATGCCAACCGTTCTGGAATATGCATGAGGTGAAAATTAGAATGTAAATAAGGCAACAGCTGAAAAAAAAAGAGGAAGGGGTGAACCATGACAATTCCATGCTTCTAGCCATTCATATGATCAACTTTGATGTGTGTATTTAGTTATAATAGCACTCAGAGATAACAACTGTTTCTGGAATATGGATGAGATCAATATCAAAAATGTATAATAGGCAACAGTGGAAAATGAGGGGAAGGGGTGAAACATGAAAATATATATGCTTCCTGCCATTAAAGCCCAAGTACAGTTTTGGTAAAAGCAAATATTTTGATTGCCAAATTTTGTCTTCATATCTATATATAATGCAACATGATATCATGAACATGCTCTACAAAAGATTGTGCGAAAAATCAACAAGTTTTTGAAAAGTTATAACCTAAAATGGGCAAAATATTTCAGCGTCGTGTCCCCCGACGCTAATTCTATTTTTTCTATCTTGATAAAGGACAACTTCTCATGTACAGAATTGGATGAAAATTTCAGAATTTATTCTTTGTGTATTCCTTTTTATCATGCTTTAATCAAATCTTGGAAATAAGTAGCAAAATATTGTTATAACTAAGAGAGGGCGCTAAATACGATTTAACGGTCAAATTCAAATTTTCAAAAGAATTAGCTCATAGAAAAATATGCTATGGTCTTAAAAAGTGTATAAAAATTACATGTCATGGTAAATATCCCAAAAATTCACATTTCTTAATCTTTACCAAAACTATACTTGGGCTTTAACCCGATCAACTCCGATGTGTGTATTTAGGTATTAGTTTGCAGAGATGCAAACTGATCCGGAATATGCACGAGGTGAAAATTAGAATGTAAATAAGGCAACAGCTGAAAAAAGACGAAGGGGTAAAACATGACAACAATAGACATGCTTCCAGCCATTAACACGATCAATATGAAAATATTCATGCTTCCAGGCATTAACATGATCAACTTCAATGTGTGTATTTAGGTTTTTATTGCAGAGATACAAATCGTTCCGGAATATGCATGAGGTGAAAATAAACAAAATGTTAATAACGAAATAGCTGAAAAGTAGACGAAGGGGGGGGGGGGGAACATGACAAATATAACATGATAAAAAGTATTTTCGTAAAAGTAAAGTGGGTTATCAGGTTATGGAAAAATAATGTTGTTGTTGAGGTTTAGGGGCGTTTATCAATCCTACTGGATTGATAAACATAAAACATAAATCTGTACGCCGTGTATTTAATTGTGTGGACACAACAATTACAAGCTAATTCTGATTTGAATCGCATTACGAAGGCGCATTGAATTGGGGTTCGACTTAATATTACGGAAATATAATTATCTCGTGTTCAATATCCATGCTTTTAGCCATTGACATGATACACTTGTGATGAAAGGCTTGAATCGTGACAAAGTCAATTTTGGACAATCTACAATAATACCTATATTATGTTTTCATCTTTACTCTCTCTCTCTCTCTCTCTCCCTCATTATCAACAAATTTAAATGTGGTGTATTGCCTGTACATGCCAGGACTATGAAATGCTAAGACGATTATTTAGTACAGATTGCATATTCTACGATAACGTTTTCACAGGATTATCAATATTTGTGACAAAAAAAGTCCCGGACTCTAATTTTGCAAATTTGCGCTCACTAGGTTACATACCATTTGCGTCATCTTGCCTACAAGAGGGGGGGGGGGGGGGGGGGGGCTGGAGGCAGAGCCCAAAAGGGTCACCATCCTCGCATTGAACCTAGACTCAAATAAATATATGTTCAGGATAGGAATTTTGATAGGACTCATGTTAAATTTCTGAAAGTGTCATCATACTTCTTTACATTATTTATATATCTTCATTTTCCAAAGAGCTGACGTACAAATTTCATAACAAGACAAAGCAATGAACATTGCTGAATTGCGATCAAAATAGCGAATAATTCTCCCACACTTATTTCCAAAATATTAAATCATATTTCGAATGACTAATCACATCACTTCAAGCGTTTTCATTGCATTGTAATATTGAATTGTAATGTTCGTCAAGTCCAAAGTGATCCAATCGTAAATAATAGAATTATTAACGGACGACATTTCGAGATCATTTGCCATTTAGCAAAAGTAAATACGATTATAATTAGGTACATCATACTTGTAGTCAGAGTTAACAAATAGCGGAAATCCATTTGATGAGAGATGTGTTATTTATTAAATAGATCCATTAACGAGCTTCATTTGTTTTTGTTAGACTTTAGGAATACATTGTATTTTGGACCCTCATTTTGCTTAATTTCAAAGTGAATTTCAACTTGTTTTCAAGAAGAGAGCTCAGTGTTTTTTATACTCTTGTCAAAGTAATACAAAAGCACCTTGATCACTCTGGAGAGTTGTTCCGCGCTATAAAGATCATTAATATATTGATTGAATTGATTGAATATATTTCCGTATTATGTATCAATATGTATCTCTTCCCTCTAAATTGTGATCAAATTCCTGTTATAATTTTTTTTTTTTATAATTGCTTGTATGGTTTGCTTAATACACTAATATTGAACATTTTAATGTAAAAAAAAAGGAGATATATGTTATGATTAGCGCTGTTAATAGAGTATTTATGCTTTGTCTTTAAATTGGGTTCTTTATCATAACTATTAGCCATTTCGTCGATTTCATTAAAGATTCCACAAGTTATTTAGACCAAAAATAGAATGCATGGCCGTCGATATGCAGGGTGTGAAGGATACGTGCACACCCATTTCATAATCTGACCAGTACAAACTTTATGGCTGAAAAAAGATCGACACTGTGACAAAAAAGTCACTTTATCAAAAAACATTGAAACGCCCCCAACCCCCCCCCCCCCCAAAAAAAAAGAGGTAACGACGGCCATGAAATATGAATATACATAATATGATTGTGCTATTATTAGTGCAATATTAATTTGTGATTATGAGATACTCGTTCAAGTTTGTTTTTTATAACAGCAGCAAAAAGTCATACCATTTTCAGCGCACGTATAATGCCCGGTAATTTATCGTTTAGTTTTTCATATTTTGGCCCCTACAATGTCCTGATGAGACTCGTTCATTTGTACCGGGCGCACGCGCCCAAACCTTAATCATAATTTAAATCGTCGTATTCCCGAAAATGCCCAATTCTTTAACCCATATACTCATAAATGTTCACTATTCTACACCATTAACATAGGATTATCCAGTTGTAGCAGCTAACGGGGTAAGCTCTCACCCGCAGGCCTTTGGCGAGAGTCAGAAAAGAGCATGCAACCCCTATTATGGCTCGGGCACACCAAACCCGGCACGGCATAACGGCACGGTTTATACGCAGTATCTTGGTTGTCATTGGCCAGCGCGCTCCTCCGCGCAGAGGATGTTCAACAATTGGCCAATCACAGGGGAGGCATCGCGTAAAAACCGTGCCGTGATGCCGTGCCGTGTTTGGTGTGCCCGGGCCTTTACACGGAATGAAGGTGGCGTTTAATCGCCCTCCCGAGCCCAATAAATGATTGAATTTTCGATTTATGGCTTCCATCCCCCCGGGATATTAAAACAGGATATTAATGCTTCATTAGCAGTGATTCTCAGCTGGAGTGGAATTTCGTCCGATTGAAAAATAAAATTAATTGGATCCGATTTCGTGAGATATCTTGGAAATGGTGACATTAATTCGTCACGGTTGGCAGATCCGGATTGCTTTTTTAAACGTTTCCGATTTGTCATTTTGCGGGTACGTTAATTTGGTAAACAGGGCAGAATTAATGTTGCGTTATGAGCAGAGATGCCAACCGCCGGAATATGTATTAAATAAAATATTAAAATGTGAATAGTGAAACAGCTGAATAAAAGTAAGAGTAGACGTCACAATAATAACCCATAGCAGACCCAAGGGAGACCAATATCAAACGTCTGCCTAAGCATTCACGGCGCTCAGTGAACGAAGAGCGATAGAGCCTTCAACGTTGGTCAAACGTCTTCACTCCGTATTTCTGCGTTCAAGGAGCGTCATCAATGCTGGGAAGACGTTGGCTTTAAACGCAAAGTTACACGTCAACTTTTATAACACTTGAAAGAAAAACATTTCTTTCATTTGTTTGGCGATATGGAGAGATACAATAGGATTTTTTTAATTACGGTATTATAACCTTCACAGTATCCATGACAAAAATGCAAAGTCTAGTAGGGAACTTAAAAAACATGATGTGACGTCATATGCAGATCAGACTACAATCTACGTAAACTATGTTATTTCATACACCCAACATGCCCAAAGGCGTATTAAGATTTCTATACTTACTTATTTATATCCACATCTCGCCTATGTGGTGGATGATCTTGAAGTTGAAGGACAACTTTAAGGGAAAATTAAAGGTCCTCTTTTTCTGAGAAATGCGTTAAATGTCATGACGATTCCTATTTTACTCTCGCTTCGTTGTATGTTCATATTGTATACCAACGCCCAATTAAACGAGAATTCTTTAGCGGTATCTTGATCATTTGTAAAGGATATAAGTCGATTGTTTTGTCATTTGACGTTGCCGAGTTAGAGAGCTTGATTAATACGGAATATGAAATTAAACGTGATATTTGAGACGTTAAGATCATTTTCGTAATCGAGTTTTTTTTTTATTAATCTTTGGTGAATTAGTATCATTGGCAAGCTAAGTACTGGGTAATTTTTTTTTCTTCCAAGAACGAAAGACTTAGAAATTAACAAGACGAAGAAAAAAATGGTGATGAGGAAGAGGATGATGATGGTGAGGATGTTGATGAAAAAAAGAAATAATATGAGGAGAAGAAGAATACGAAAAAGGAGAGAGAACAAAGAAACGACGAAGAAGAAGAAAAGTTGGCGATGATGATGATGATGATGATGATGAAAAATAAAAAAAAAAAGATGAGGAGGAGGAAAAGATAGGAGAAGAAAAAGAAGAGGAAGAAGAAGATGATGGTGGTGATGATGATGATGATGATGATGATGATGATGATGATGATGATGATGATGATGATAATGGTGGTTATGATGATTATGATGATGATGATGGTGGTGGTGGTATTGATTATAATAATGATGTAAAATAAGAAAGAGGAGTAGAAGAAAAAGATGAACTAAATAAAGAAGAAGTAGCAGGAGAAGAAACAGAAGAAATAATGTTTTGTTCCGAGCTTGATTTTTCGACCCCTATTCGGTAACCAACATTAATGACATAATTGTCGAACATCAGTGTCAAATAGCTCTTCCTCTTCGCTCTCAATCATGACTTCCATTCAAGTATGCCTTTCAAATTGACTGCCAATTACGATACTTTATCCCATCGACAGTGATAGAGGCGTATGGGTATCCAAGGCTGTCATGTGCACTATGTCGT
>BQKZ01000526.1:30871-43518 GCA_036244855.1 Temnopleurus reevesii | reverse complement strand
ATATTCCTGCCAGGTACCCATTCACCTCACCTGGGTTGAGTGCAGCACAATGTGGATGAATTTCTTGCTGAAGGAAATTGACACCATGGGTAGGATTCGAACCTACGACCCTCCAGTTGAAAGGCGAGATTCACGACCACTACACCACGGCGCCTCCACAAAGAGCCAAGGGTAATGCTGCAAAATACCACATACAATTTCAATGCATTCGAATGTCTTCGATAGAATTAACACGCATTCTGATAAGATGCCTTATGAATTGATGCTATGTCGGGATTTATTTGTGTTCATGCAACAGTAACCCTTGGTTACCACCACTTTTTGAAACACTGTCTATAAAAAGTGTGGAGGCGCCAAGTGCGCTAATGAAGTGGCTGCCGGGCTGAAGCCAGGGTAATAATATTCAAGATCTTTATTCAGGATTAAAAAAACACACGATCAGCACAGCTGTTTTTCATCATGGTCCTGCAATTGTAGAGCGTTTAGAGAATTCTTCATAAAGAGTTGATAAGCGCTATATAAAAGCCGTTCATTATTATTATTATTATAAAAATGGAAGAAAAAATAACTGTATTCAATGGGAAAGATGTATCTTAATCTTAAGAATTGCAAAGATGAAATTACGTGATAATGAGTTTATATCTACCATAGATCTCATAGGTGTAATATGAATAGAACCATTCTGAGCAAGAGTACTTACTACTACCGCCATCATTATCGTTCAATGAATATTATACGTAAAAGTGAGCACACGTTAAACCACTCACACACATACCATCACACAAACACACACACACACACAAACTAACACACACACTTTTCCACCCATATAATAGGTCGTTGATTCTTTCTGTTCGGTCCTCAACATTCCACTATCATACTCGCACACACCCCGAACAAAACCGCCCCAAAACATAGGGAAACACACACACACACACACACACACACACACACACACACACCCTCCACTCACTGCACTCCCCCGCAGTCCCCACACTCACTCACGATCTCCAAGATCCCCCACTATCACTTTACCCCACAACTCATACCTTCAGTATTTTGCACCCCAACCCACACACGTATTCATACACATAAGCAGCGCAAATACACGCACACAAACGCACACACACACACACACACACATGAATCTTCGTCGATCAGAATGCAATACGTACATTTCCGATTGTCTATTATGTGTCATCCCCCACTGTTATACTGTAATGTTTATTTTCTTCCTCCATCATACATTGATGGGAATACAATTACCAAAATTGCGTTTGTCCAGCTTGCCCATTGTTTATGTATCGACATTTGCACAGACAAGAAATCAATATGAATACAGACAACTACGAAGGTGAGTTTATATTGTCTGCCATTATTTCTTACCTATTCTATATTGACATAATTCTTAGAAATATCCATAGTTTAAGTATTATGTTTCACTTCCGGAGAACGCAGAACCAGGGAGGGGGCTGGGGGCTAAGTACCCCCACCCCTCTCCCCCCCCCCCACACACATACACTTTTTTAGTAAATGCGTGCAAGCTTGGTGTATGTAAAAATGGTACAGTCCGTCTCGACCCACTCTCTCTCACACACACAAACATACACACACACTCACACACTATAGTCAGATAATGCGTGCAAGCTTGGAGTGTGTACAAATAGCCATTTATACCACCCCCACCCCCACACCACACACACACTTTTTAAACCCGTCAGCGGTCCATGATTCCAACTTTGAAAAACAAATCTAGCTACTTAGTTCGCTCATATCTGTTTCATTTTTCTTTTCTTATTTTCCTTTCAGGAAGAGCATAACATGATAAAATATAACACGAGTTCCCAAGTCGAGCATAGACGATGTTTCACTTATAAAAGTTTTTTTTGTGATGTCCTTCTTCTGTCATTAATCTCCTATTGCTAATGTGAAGGCGTCGTGGTAAAGTGGTTCTGACTCTCGCCTTTCAAACAGAGGATCGTAAGTTCGAATCCCGACCATTGCGTTAATTTCCTTCAGCAAGAAATTCATCCACATTGTGCTGCACTCAACCAGGGTGAGGTAAATGGGTACCTGACAGGAATATTTATTCCTTGAAACGACAAGTGTGCTGCATGGTGGCTGCCGGGCTAAAGCCAGGGTAATAATGCTGCAATTGTAGAGCGCTTAGGGAATTCTAATGAAGAGTTGATAAGCGCTATATAAAAGTCGTTCATTATTATTATTGAATGATTCCTTGAAATGCTTGAGCGCTGGTGGCGACGAGCTAAAGCCAGGGTAATAATAATGCACTCCGCAGTAGAGTGGATACGTGCGCTACATAAATTGCATGTATTATTGTTATTATAATTATCAAGTCGTTTTCAACCTGTGACCTGTTTCCAATTGAGGCAACTGTGTTACCGTCCCCCTATGGTCAGCGGGCTTTTGAAGTCGGACACTAGTTCAACACGCTTACGCTCCCCAAGTCCATTTGTAGATGTATATTTATGCGTATTGGTACTGACACCCCGCTACTATATGTCCTTATTCACACGGTGTGACACTGCGGACATCGGAAATAAATCGCTGGGATTCGACCATCTTATTTCTGTGTATACAAGCTAAATTGATAGTGTGGTCATTTATCGTTGCCCCTGTCATGTTTTGTTAGAAAGTTTACTCAATTGTTTTATGACGTTCTGCCGTATGTATTTTTTTGTAAACCCTTACTCATTCGACCGTTTCTAGATTGAGGAAATGACCTTATATCTCAAAGAATCTAGCACATCATTCCTTGCTACCCATTACATAATGCACACCCCAAGATTTGAATCCGGAATGGGGGCGACAAATGTCAAATTGTGTGTCCCCTCCCCGCAGGTAAACAACTTCGTTTTCACAATACCTTTATGATCGCAAGACAAAAATAGCTTTCCTGATAATTCATGGAATATATTATGTGATCTCCTATTAATGAATTAATAAGAAGGAATTAAATTTCTTTTGTGTGCTTTTAAATATTTTGATGCTTCAATGGAAGTTGTTTACTATCTAACGTAGATCGCCTACAGGACAATGTAAATAGATCCAATCTGAAAATGAATTCAAACCACCATCACTGTTCAATGCATACCATGAAAACAGATTTAAGTAACATTCACTTACACATATTTTTGATCAAGAGCGCACGTATACACACACATACGCACACACAAACACACACACGAAATCCTAAAATGCTTCAACCTTTTCGCACACACCAACACCAACCAACACACACGCACTAGCATTCCATCACACATATATTCCTTAATCTACCAACATTCACACAAACACACACACATACCCACACACACACACATACATTCTAAAACGCAACACTAACAAAACACCCAAAAACATCTTATCACACCTTTGCGTTTTTAGCCTGCGTCAGCCCATCGGGTTTTTTTTTATTAAATCGCTGGGCAGACGCAGCCTTAAACGCAAAGGTGTGAGTTCACTTTAAAGCCCAAATATAGTTTTGGTAAAGATTAATAAATTTGAATTTACGGGATTTTTATCAAGACATACATATCTTACACATATTTTGAGACCATAGCATAATCTTTTATGAACTAATCTTTTTGAACATTTGAATTTGACCGTTAAATCCTATTTATAGCCCTATCATGGTTTCAACAATATTTTGTTTGTTATAGGGCATATAGAAAATTATTTCCAAGATTTTATTAAAGCATGCTAAAAAGGAATACATAAAGAATAAATTCTGAAATTTTTATCCAATTCTGTTCATGAGAAGTTGTCCTTTATCAAAAAAGAAAATATAAATTCAGACTCGGGGGAACCGAGAATGAAACATTTTGCATATTTTAGGTAATAACTTTTCCAAAGTTCATTCATATTTCACACAATCTTTAGTGCAACATATTCATGATATTATATTTCATTTAATTTAGATTTGAAGACAAAATCTGGGGACAAAAATATTCACTTTTACCAAAACTTTACTTGGCCTTTAACATTTCGAGACATCCATCATACACAGAGCGCTTCCTTTCACTTCAAGGTCATTGCGCTCGTATATAAATGGCGGGAATTTAATTAAGCTAATAAAACATTCCTTCTCAAAGGGGGTACCGTCCCTGGAATGCAGGCTAGGACACCCTGTCATTTAGTGCAGGATTAAGAAATGATATCGCATTTGGATGTGTATTATGATAGTACTGAATATAATAATAATAAAACAAACTGCTTGACCAATGGGCCCTGTATCACAAAATAAAATGAACATCAGTACAACAAATGTATATGAAATATAAAAAATACGAATACGTTAAAACTAAGTACACAAACAAATTAAAGAAATAAAAACTCGAAGGTGTGAATCAGCTTAAAAAGGATCAAATGAAAGTTATTAAGACATCAGTTACTCATTTTAGTTTAAAGGGGCATGTGAATAACTTTCAAACCAAAAGCATGGATTAGGAATACACATTTGGATCAATGTATAGAGGAATACAAGTAAATGTTGAATCAAAGAAAATAGCTTGCAAAGAACGTGTCTGAGAAATGAGATATAAATCCCTACCTCATCAATTGGAAGAATATTCTCAACACATCTGGGCGAGGAATAGACTCAAATTGAATAAATATGTCATTGGTCAGTAATTTATGACTGTGGCGAGGGAGTAGAGAAAGGACATTGAACTCGTATAAGATTTTGGATATTTGTGCTTAGATTATGCAGGCAACAGACTAGTCGTAACATGCCGTTCAAACATCAAATTGAAATCTTATTTTCCATATAGTTAGATAGATGAAATATACATAAGTATTTACAAAACAGATCATAAAAAATGTATACATAACAAACATAAATATATGAAAATAGAAGGGGAAATTTTAGGGTGCTAAGCGTTAATCTTTTAATGAATCATACAAATACATAGAAATATTTCTATTTTCTAATTGAATTGTTTCTAATCATCTTACTCGTTAAACGATATTCAGATTTTATCGATTTTATTCAAATAAAGAAGGAACATATTGGAATGTATTATTGAAAAACAGCATTGTGTGAATGATATCATTGTAAATCTCAAAATAAGTAAATATCTGAAGAGCTGCCTCTTACAAAACTGTTCTATTCTTTTTATTTTATTATATTTTATTCAAACACATCTGTACAGGATGACAAGATCAGCTGAAACTATACATCACGGTCCTGATTCGGAATCAAAACCCCTGCTTTTGTATTTTCTGTGAAGATTGCCTTACTCCTGTGGAAAACCCAATTAAAACACCCCTTCCTTTCAAAGAATTTAGGGATGAAAAGGTGAGGATCGAAACTTGGGATAAAACATTACCTTTTCTGAAATCTAGGTTTGAAAATATGAATGTTTTTTAAAAGAAGGTCTCATCCGTTTCCCCCATATATTAGACACGATCATATTGACGCTCTAATATTCGTTTCAAAGATAAAGGTCGACCATTGGTTGCAAACAGAAATTTAACATTTCTCCCCCCCCCCCTCCCCCCTTTTATCAAATATATCTATTTCTATTTGGATTGCCATAAGAGTCAGCATGGGCCGTATTTGACGAGCCTTTGACAATAACGGTGGGATGCATCTTCAACTATCTATTATTTATAAGGCCCCGGTCACATAGAGGCCCGGAAGCAACTCGATTCAACACGACTCTTTGATAAATCACAGTTAACTGCCTCAGAACAAGGAGTCGTGTTGAATCAGGGTACGTCCCGGGACCTATGTGACCGGGGCTTTAGAGTAGACGAGGGAGTCTGGCCGGGGCGTGAAGGTCACAAGCCCTCTTATAACACTTGAAATGCAGCAAACACTGTGAGCAGAAGGGACAAAGGACTGGAACAAAATAAACAGCTTCATTCATGTATTTACAATAGCTTCATGGTCACAAAGGAGAATCCTGGGTGCGACTATTGTTCAACGTTTTTACGCAGAATAAAAAGGATGTATATTTCTCGTATCCATAAAGCTACTGTGAATGCTTAAATGGAGGTTGTTTGCTTTGTCCTAGGTCTTTGTCCCTTCTGTTCATAGGGAAGCCCTCTCAAAACACTTGAAATGCAGCATGTCATAATAAGTGTTTCTTCTTCATGACAGCATAGCAGATCATTACGATACAGGTCATTGTGTATTCTGAGGAGATATTCAGCACAGTGGGTCTAATGGACAAAGGCCTGAAACAAAGTAGATAAAGTCCATTTTAAGCATTAACAATAGCTCGATGGACACAAAGGAAGTGTCCATCCTTCTTATTCTGTGGGGAAATGTTGAACACGAGTCGCACTTGTGACATTTTTTGTGATCTTGAAGCTATTATGAATGCTTGAATAAAGTTGTTGATTTTGTCCAAGTCCATTGTCCCTACTAATCAAAGTGATATCATTGATATACAGCCACTCTCATTTCGTAACAATATGCAGGGTTAGAACCATGCTCTCAATAATTCACTTGAATCTGATAAAAGTCTTTCATCATTCATATGAAAATACGCCTCATACACTTTCCATGCACCTGTTCAACATTTCCGCATTCAATAAGAGGGAAGGACAATTATTTTGTGTTCCTGTAGCTATTGTAAATACCTTAATAGAGTATGTTTACTTTGTCAAAATGCTTTGTTCTTTTAGTTCACAGTGTAGTAAAGCGGGTCAGGAGACAAAAGGTCTTAATTGAAGTTCTTTATTTTGTCCTTTTTCCTTTCCCTGCTCTTTGAGCAGACAAGACAGCGGATAAAGATAAAAACTATTTTCCGTTGCGATAATGAAGATAGTATAAAGGCTTGAATAAAACTGTTTGCTTTGTCCACTTTCTTTGTCCATTCTGCTCACAGTGTCATCGTCCTCATGGCGTGTTGACAGGGAGTATGAATATCTTATTGCTGTTTGAAACACACACAAAAATTATGAATGGGAAGATGAGTAAGCACATTTTAGCATGCTTGGTAGCCTTTCAGACTTCATTAATCATGATCATGCATTATTGCAGATATATGATTAACTAATACTGATAGTATACCGTTCAGGAGACTTCCGGAAGAAGTTGGAATGGAATTATATGTTAATCATGTTAAAAAGCCGTTGGCATTGCAATTTTAGAGTTTGATCATTTTGCTCTTCCTTTTCTAATTCCCTTTAGAATATTAAGGTTACAATAGACCCGTCTAAAATATTTTTAAAATGACTATACCATCCTGTTTAAAGACTATTTGTTAAAATATAGTTACCTTCGAATCCGTTACTCGAAATTAAGGGTCTTTTGCCCATTTTAATCTTGAGCCTTGAACAGTTGAAGCCCCTGAGCCGCACCAGTTCGACGATGCCATATACATATTTTGATGTTAAACGTAAAACAAAGGGGCAGCAACTCTCACGACTCTCATTTTTAAAGTCTTTAGGTGCGACGCGGCAGGGAATCGAAACCGTGCCTCGGCTTTGTGTGGCTAGCGCTCTACTGACCTGCTGATTATAAACAAATCATTGAACGAATAATGAATGAATAAATGATGATATACATGGAATAACGATGAATGATTTTGCATCGTCCACCCTCACCCCCGCTTGTGGAGATGAAAAGCCCAAAAGAAAAAAAAAACATGTTATCTCCTGCTTAAATATGACATGTATGAGGCCAAAATAAGCAATTTTTGCTCCCCTGAGGAGCTGACTAGAGAAAAAAAAGTCATCGGTTTTAATTTTGCAACGCTATCGCCTCTAGAAACCAAAGAAAATACCGTTCCTTTCATAAACTAAATGCTTGAATGGGAGTTGTTTAGTTTGTCAAATTTCTTTGTTCGTTTCGCTCACAGTGCATTGTTTGATAATATCAGCATTGTAAATTTCAAGGTGGCAATCATCATTAAACCCATCAGATTAATTGAATAGATGTCCAATCATGCATATTGTTATTAAAAGTATTGGCGATATATATAAGCCGGAATATTGTGTTCAATTCTATTCCGTTTTATGATACTTCTTTCCATGCACGTAGCACAGATCNTGCTCAGCCCCCCGGGGGGCGCCAAATTTGAGGTGAGGACATTTTTTGGGGGGTTGTCAGCTTAGCGGGGAGGGGCGGGGGCGCCAAATTTGGGCTCAACCCCCCGGGTATGAAAATCCAGGGTGCGCGCCTGCACGTAGCACAGATCACCCTCATTACATTATAAGATATAAGACAAAATATTGCCGCAGAAGTCACATAATCTATTTGCAAATCGTTAGTCACGGTATGAGATACGAGCTACGATTGTGCTGCAGTCTAGATCTGAAGTTAAAGCCCCGGTCACATAGGATCCCTGAAGCAACACGATTCACCCCGACTCTTTGTTCTGAGGTAGTAAACCGTGAATTAACAAAGAGTCGGAGTGAATCGTGCTGCTTCCGGGGCCCTATGTGACCGGTGCTTGATCTTTTCATTTGAATAATTTGTTTCTAATTTAAACACAAAAATATACTTGAACTGGTGTGAGATTATCACTAAAAACCGAAAACATTATACCATCGGAAGCATTATAATTCTATTAATTCTAGTAGGGTATGAGCGTTTGTATTGTTATAGCCTTAATAATAATAATAATAATGAAACACTTTTATATAGCGCATAACACAATCATGCGAAAGTCCCTAAGCGCCTTAGTTGGGTAACATACAACATGCACGAACATTGTGGCATACCAACGATAGTATGCCTACATATTTACAGGGTTTTTAGCTGAGAATGTTACCAAATATCTGAACCCTCACTTAAGTGGTAACCACAATGCTGATTGATGCCTAACGTAGGAAGAAGAGGCAGAAATCTCGTCTTAATGTCTATTTGCCCTAGCTTCGCATTAACCATATACGTTTACATAGACGCATCTGAATAAGCAGGGAAGGTTTTGAATATCTGTGAAAGTCCCGGGGAGAAATTGGATGTTTGCTTTCTTTGGTTACAAGAAAAATACTGAAAAAAACAACATGAAATACTGTGAATACTGAAAATAAACGAAGCTTCCAATACCTCTAAACATTCCTTTTCAATATCAATTCTTCTTTTATATGAAATTGTGTTTTAAATGTAACACCCCACTCCTCCACTACTGACATTATGATCCCTTCTTTCAAAATAAATCCATCTATATGTCTAATACTTGAATTATTGATGGTATCATATAGCCAAGTTTCTGACATCGATAAAACATTACAAATTTTATTTGTATATAGATAGTGGCTAATGTGATCAGATTTATTTCGGAGACTTCTAACATTCAGATGACATATTACAAAACCTTTACCAAAACCTTTTCGACTGCTGGGTTATTATCATGAATATTAATTAATTTATGGCGAGATGAAAGTAGGTTCCTCGGTTCATTCTGAATGACCTCTAAGTTGAATGGCAGTTCATTAAAAATACATTTATTGTATAAAATCTATAAGTTTGCGTTTGTATAGAATATGCATGGGTTCATAATGATTCCTTGTTTAGAAAATGATTATGTATTTTGTTTTCAAATATTTATTTTATTTAACCAATAATTGTTTTATTATTTTAATCAAATCATTCATATTTTCTTTATTTTGTATAATTTGTTTGACATAACACAATGGATATGAAAAAATGTAATCAGAACAAAATGTTGGCTGTATATGTCGATGACGTTCAAATGAATGAATTCGAATTCAAATTCAATATCGTCTTATTTCCTATGCCTATAGACAGTCTTGTTTGATTTTTACACAGATTACATTTCAATTGAATTCGTTTTTACGTAACACTTTTATAAAAAAAAAAGAATCATAGAAAATACAACAAACAAACAAAGGTTTAAACGACAGTAAAATTAGGAGTGAAAGTAAATAAAATAGATTTTGATGATAATGCGAGTGTTCAAAATGTATCCCATTTTTAATTTGTGAAAAGATAAAGATAGTCCTAAATCAACTGTTGGTCATTCGTTAAAATACCTTCTTATATAAAGCAATGAGTGTTAAAAAGTTGAATAACGCATGCTTGACTAACCAATTCATTACACAATCGTAAAATAAGTAGAATAAGCATTGATAAATTCTTGTTCTTGTTTTTATATAACAATTTTGACAGATGATAATCGAAAGTGTTCAATAGACTGGTTTACTAATACATTCAAATTTATTCACGTTTGAACGAAAATCCTTAGATTCCAGTTTGTATACATCACTTTTTGTTATATGTCGGGCAAGCCTCAGTCAAGCTTTCGGGTCGTCTAGAACATAATAATGAATGTAATGTGTAGTGGTTCTGACTCTCGCCTTTCAACCAGAGGGCCGTAGGTTCGAATCCCACTGATGGTGTTAATTTCCTTCAGCAAGAAATTCATCCACATAGCGCTGCATTCGACCCAGGTGAGGCGAATGAGACGGCAGGAAGAAATTCCTTGTAATGCGGAGTGATGTAATGGTTGGCATCTAAAGCCAGGTAATAGTGAGTGTAAAGCTTTCAGCGCCATGAGCACCGATAGGGTGGATATGTGCGCTATACAAGTAACCACCATTACTATTATTATTATTTAAAATATGTGTTGTTTTCAAATAGATACAGATGTCTATACAATACATTACTCCCTCAGCCAAGAAAAATAGATGAAAATTACAAATTTACGTTGGCTCGAGAAAAATGCTAATGTCTTCGATTTTCTGCTTGACCGCGGGAAAGGGCTGACCAGTTTCACAAATGGACCGGTAAGAGGATTATTTCAAGATTTTTTTTCGAGCATAGTTAGTGGTTATTTTGTTCTAGTTCAGTGGTGCTCGTTTGGTCAGGGGTGTTATTTACGCTGCTCTGATTAGCTTTTTAGAATAAATAATGCATTTTCTAAGACGGGAAGTAAAGACCGACTCACACATTTGCGTTTTTAGCCTGCGTCCTCCCAGCGCTCAGGGAGCGTAGACCGAGCGTCAGTTCACCGTATGATCTGTGTCTTTGTGCGTCCAGGGAGGTGTGAGTCAATAACGGAATCATATCAGAGAATTTGCTCGTTGTAGGTCATTAAACAGTCCATCAAATTTGAAAAAAAGAAAATACGTATCTAGCTGTTTTTGTTAACAGAGATTGTACCTCTTCGTATCCCTCTTTCTCTCCTATATCACATACACTTAATAGTTTGCCTTCCGCTTTCTTTTTCATTGTATTTGATATATTTTTTGTTTCTATATTCAAATTCCCGCTACTATTTCCTATACCTGTCCATATCATTTAGCACACAACGATTGCACTAATGCTCACACAAACACTCACACAAAAATACACACACAAGCCCACACATTACATTCTACTTTGAATCATTCCACTTTGATTCATCTCTTGAAAACGATGAGAACATGCTCATCGAAACGTCGAGAGTGGGTAGGTCCTTTTCACGACCAGTTCATTGACTTAACGCTTAAGTATTGATGTTCATATTCCTCCATTCTCGTTTTTTTTTTTGTGGTAAATATCTACAAAACTTCCAAATAAATTACTTTATTTTTCCCTCGTTTAGGTTCTTTATATCTAAGTAAATTGTTATCAGCTTCTGTGCAAAAATGATTAACATCAAGTTTTATTCGGTTAATAATACAAGACATCATCTCGCTCCCATTCATTAGCCTATACTTCAAGTTAACACTGGTATCGTAAGAGATCAATATTCTTTATGACAGGGATTGGGGGCAATGACCGTTATAGCACTGTTTTCGTCATGATATAAACAATGGAAATATGAAAATCACGTTCCCTTGGTGCGGAAATAAGCATCCGAGACGCCTGGTTTATCCTGGAATATCGAGCTGAGTAAGCGAATTTAATACAGCATTAGCCAAGCGCGTCTCCCATGCATTTCTGCACATTCGGACGATAAACTAATCCACTTTGCGCTAGCGCCTGAAATAGAATAATGATAATAATAATAATAATAATAATAATAATGATAATAATAATAATAATAATAATAATAACAATAATAATGATAATAATAATAATAATAATAATACCTCTTATTTACCCAGGGTAGCCCTTTCAGCTGTAAGCTGTTCTTCCAGGGGCCCTGCATAACATAAAGTTATTATTACCCTTCTCCATTCTTAAATATCGAGCGCCTGGCAAGAAAGATGCAGATGGTCCCATTTTTATAAGTCTTTGGTATGACTCGGCCGGGGATCGAACGCACGACCTTCCGTTCATGGGGCAGACGCTCTACCACTGAGCCACACATGTCCGGTAAATATGGTACCATTCATAAGAAATAACGAAGTGTAATCTTGTGATAAATGAAGATTGTAATGATGGATAATGATGGTGGTAACAATTGTGCATATGATCACATAGTCTGCTCTTCTTGGTTGAGGGCAAAATAATATAGTTTATAGTTTGGAAATATGAATAATGTTTTGACAGCCGTCAACATGAAGAAAAAAAAATTGTAAATCTAATTTGGGACAAAATATTGACAGAATCTAAAATGAATTTCCTGTTCCCCTTTTGTGTCTAATAAAGTTCATTTCAGGAGCGAAAAAGTACATGCACGTGTCTTTGTTACGTCACAATATCCCGGTTGCTTTTGATGCTTTTTCTTCGGCACGCGGGAGAGTTGGTCACGCGTGCTCGGTTCGAAGTACGTGGT